>SZWC01002372.1:133820-153172 GCA_023375785.1 Penium margaritaceum | reverse complement strand
GGGGGGGGGGGGGGGGGGGGGGGGGGGGGGGGGCAGTAAAGCAGGACCCGGGACAGGGCCAGGTGCAGGCTCTATGTGTTGGTACTAGTGGGTGTGGAGGTACCCTCAATGATGCCTAGCTCTCACTGATGCATGCTATGAATGTTTGGATAGCCAATGGACACCAATGGTGAGGAGTGTGGAGAACAAGGATCACGGACAGGAGTGGCAGAACTCGTCACATTCAGTATAACTGAATCAAAACACGATTTTGTTAGTAAGCATAGTGAGAATATATCAGATCCTTACAGCATGTAATCTAAGCTTTCCAAAGCATCCAAGCACGTCCAAATCGTAGCAGTAAAGCCCCTGCTACGGCCGTCAAAGGAACTCTTGGTGGAGCTGCCCACCTTGCCTTCCTCGCTAGGCAACAGGAAGCACTTCGACGATGTCTTCGTTGGAGCGCCTTTCCTCGCCCAGAAGTCAAGGAGAGTTTGATCCTGATCAAGAAGGTCCTTGTATCTACTTCATTCATGCCCCTGGTGCATTTGGAGCTCGCTGGAGACGAACTCAGATCACTGGCGGTGGATTATCCCGCCACTCATGGCGGGTACCAGATTCCATCCGCCCAACACCCAATTTTTGGGCTGGGCTAACTTTCTGAATACTCACTCAAATTGAGTGATTTAAAGCTGGATCCTGCACGGGAAATTCCAATACATCCAAATCTAAAGTCAGATCATATGTTTGACCATTCCTTAGTGATCGAACCAGGGAACACCATCAACGGTACTCATGGCAAGGGACACATCATGTCAACAATCTCCCCCTTGCTCCGCAGCCTTGATGCCCTGTCCTTCGAGCTTGTAGCATTTTTAATCCTCACAGTGCAGACTGAGCTCCATGCAGCTTGCTTCGTGCCTGTCCTTGGGCTGTGCCCTGGTCATGGCATCGACGAGCATGCGCTTTGTGCCATAATGCACAATAGCCACATCTAGTAATGCCGGATCTTAATGTGCTTGGTCCTCCTGTGCAGCACCGGGTTCTGGGTAAGGCTGATGGCACTCATGTTCTCCACATTGAGTACCATCGGCCTCCTTTGTGGCACGTCGATCTCCTTTAGCAGCCGCCGCAGCCACATCGCCTCCTTTGCGGCTTCTGCGAGGGCGATGTACTCTGCTTCAGAGCTGGACAGTGCCACACCGTCCTGCTTCCTGCTTTCCCATTAACTTGCTGCACTACCAAGCACAAACATGTACCCCGACGTTGATTTTCTTTAATCCACATCACCAGCCCAGTCGGCATCGGAGTAGCCGACCAACTCCAGGGAGTCGTCACATGCTCCCCATCCAAACACGAGCCACGACTGTTTTGTCGCCTTGAGATAGCGGAGGATCCGCTTCACAGCTTGCCAATGCAGCGGCCCGTGGTTAGCAACATAGCAACTCACTAGGCCCTACGCGAGGGCCTGGTCAGGCCGCGTCGCCACCATGGTTTACATGATGCTTCTCACAGCGGACTGGTATGGTGCACCTGTCATCTCCTCCTCCTCGTCAGTGCTCGGCCCCATGCTCGAGCTCATCTCACATGTGGTAGTCATGAGTGTGCCGATGGGGTTGCACTCCTCCATGTTGTAGCGGCGGAGAACCTCTTGCACTTACGTTGCGTGTCCCATCACCAACATGTTGAATGTTTTTGCCCCTTGTTCAGTGTTGTAGGACGGATCAGGAATGCTCTGCCCCTTGTGGAGGTATGACCCCTAGATCCGTTGTAGTGTGACTCAACTATGCTCTGTCTCTTGTGAGATATGACCTGTGAGTACACCATGTGGGTGAGTGGTTACCTTGGCCATTTTGTTGATTTGGCCAAGTGAGAGGTCATGAGGTCGATCCTGGCCACATGCATATCTTGTTTGTTGTGGAAGCTTCCAAGAAAGAAAGTCCGTAGCTTCTTGGACGCTACATGGTTGGTCTGTCACCTTGACACTAGGATGCTTATGTGTCAAGCCCACAGTGCAAGTCTATTGGTGACGTGGCTGGTTCAGGCCACTTCCCAGGAATGTGCTTTTGAGTTNGGGGAATGCAACACATCTGCACCTTTCTACCTTGGGAGCTGACATCAGCCTACATCAGCCTACATCAGCCTACATCTGCTTGCAACGGCCAACGGTAACAGGGGAAGCAGTTTCCTCTTCTCACCAACAGCCTACAGCGGCCTCAAACACAGGTTCATCGGCATCAACAACAGGTGCAGCAGCTGAAGCAGTTGTAGTTGTGCGGATGGCAGGGACAGGGGAACCAAGGAATCATTCGCCCATCCTCAAGTTTGATGGAGAGGGGTTTGCACTCTGGAAGTGGCAGTTTGAGATCATCATGGATGACAGAGATCTGCTAGGATATCTTGACGGAAGTATCCCAGCACCAAAGGAGGAGGGTGCTGACCTTGTGGCATGGGTCAAGCTCAACAAGAAGGCTCTCGCCATTCTTGTGTCCTCCATACAACCCTCAGTCCTTTCGCACATCAGCGGTTGTACAGTGGCAGCCGCGGCATACGCCAAACTCGGCAAGGTGTTTCAGTCCTCCTCACTTGCCAACCGTCTCTTCATTCTACAAAACCTCATCAGCATGAGGCTTGGTGAAGGGGAGGATGTCTCCGCCTTCATGCAGAAGTTTGAGACGCTCTTGCAACAAGCCACCGGNAGCAGTAGTGAAGCAAACATGGCTGCCTTTGCCTCACGGAGCAGCGGCACCTTCCGCAATACCTCATCCTCTGGGTACAAGGGAAACAACAGCACTAGCAACAGTGGAAGGGGTGCAAAGCGCCAAGGAAACTGCCACAACTGTGGCAAGGCCGGACACTGGGCTCGAGAGTGCCGTGCACCCAAGAGAGAGGGAGGAGACGGGGATGAATGGCGAGGGGGAAATGGTGGGAAGGATCCCACAAGCTTGATGGCTGAGTGTGCCTCCAACAAAGGGCGGGCGATACTCAGGCCAGGAGCCTATGGCCTTGACTCGGGCACAAACGAGCACACCACTTACGAGAAGAGAGACTTCATCTCTCTTGCTCCGTGTAACAAGAACTTCAGAGTCGCCAACGGCAAGGTTGAGGCATCTGAGGGGATTGGTGACAAGCTGGTCACAGTGGGTGTCAACGGTGGAGTTTCCGACCTCAAGCTAGAGGGGGTGGTCTACTTGCCCTCCTTCACAGCCAACCTGCTCTCCGTCTCTAAGATAACTGAACATGGCATGACAGTGGTCTTTACAGAGAAGGAAGCGGTGATAGTTCCCACCAAGGACATCAACATTTCCTACTCTTCCAAGAAGGTTGTTGCACACGTTCCTCGCGTTGATGGACTCTACGTCTTGTAGACCAAAACGACAACTTCAACGGCTGAATCTTTGGCCGAGAGTGATGATGAGGAGAGCAGCGATGCAGACTCAGATGAGGAAGGACATGTTGGAGCAGCGGAAGCAATGGAAGCAGATGATTCGGCAACAAAACCGCAGGCAAATGCAGCCACCGGGGCTGTTCATTCTAACCTGTGTACATCCTCCAAGAACCTGTGTTATAGGCGCTTTGGACACGTGGCTCATCGCACATTGGAGCTCATGGGAAAGCAGGAGCTAGTGCGTGGGATGGAGCTAGGTGATGAGGTGGAGGGAGCGGATATCATGTGTGAGCCATGCCTTCAACGCAAGGCGAAAAAGAAACCCTTCAAGCGCAATGGAACGCGTGCTCTCGCACCTCTTGATCTTGTCCACTCTGACGTATGTGGTCCCTTTCGCATACCATCAAATGGAGGCAGCCGATATTTCCTCACATGCATCGACGACAACAGCCGCAAAGTCTGGATATACTTTCTCAAAAAGAAAAGTGAGGTGAAGGAGAATCTACAGGCCTTTGTCGCTATGGTTGAGCGACAGAGTGGAAAGAAGGTGAAGGCATTCAGGACGGACAATGGGGGAGAGTACGAAGCTTGCAGGGAGTGGCTCAAGACACAGGGCATTGAACACCAGAAAACTACGCCCTACTCACCTCAAAGCAACGGCGTAGCAGAGAGGATGAACCAGACGCTCCTAGGCATGACAAGGTGCATGCTCTTTGACGCCAAGCTTCCTCCTAGGTTCTGGGCTGAAGCAGCACGTACGGCTACATACCTTGTGAACCTCACACCTGCAGCAGCTCTGCGAAGGAGAGGCAAGAAGAAGCAGACACAGCAGTTGAAGACGCCTCAAGAAGCATGGTCAGGCAGGAAGCCGGACGCCTCCCATCTCAAGGTGTTCGGTTGCACCGGGTTTGCCAAGGTCCAGGCTGGTGAGGGCCCTGGAAAGCTCGATGCAAGAGCACGAAAGTGTATTTTCATCGGTTACGACACCGCCCACAAAGCCTATCGACTGTGGGACCAAGGAGCCAAGAAGGTCATCCGCAGCAAAGACGTGGATTTCCACGAAATGTCNGAACCAGACCTCCAGCCTCTACATCAACAGCACCAGCCAGCAGGTTCAAGGAGCAGTTCACGCCTCAAAGTACCTCGGCAGCATTACGACGCAGATAGGGGTGAATGGACAGGCTTCAACTATTCATTCTTGGTTCAAGAGGAGCCAACGTCTGTCGAAGAGGCACTCACTTGGCCTGACAAAGCAGAGTGGGACGAAGCAATTTGCAGTGAACTCAGCTCCATTGAAGAGAATGGGACCTGGGTGCTGGTGGACAGACTTGCCGGGGCTCACGTTGTGGGGTCCAAGTGGGTGCTGAAAGTAAAAAGGAAAGAGGATGGCAAGATAGACAAGTACAAGGCACGGGTGGTAGCAAAGGGGTTCTCCCAACGGCCTGGCGCAGAGTACGATGAGACCTTTGCCCCAGTTGTGACGTTTGCCTCCATCCGGTCAATGCTCGCCATTGCTGCTGCCGAGAACATGGAGGTCCACCAGATGGATGTGAAGACAGCCTTCCTTTACGGCAAACTTGACAAGGAGGTATTGATGGAGGTTCCGGAGGGGGTTGATGCTCCTTAGGGCAAGGTGTGTAGATTGGTGAAGGCACTCTATGGGCTAAAACAAGCGCCAAGACTTTGGTACCAGGAGATGGACACCTTCATGGCCAAGGAGTCGTCCATGCACTGCGACAATGACCCTAGCATGTACGTGCATGAGAGTGACAAAGGGACTATGTTGGTCGCCTTGTACGTTGATGACCTGATTCTATGCTCCTCTTCAACGCAGCTGCTAGACGATCTCAAGGGGCAGCTGAGTAGCAGATTCAAGATGAAGGACATGGGTCCTCTTGACTTCTATCTTGGAATTGCAATCAAGCGCGACAGAGCAGCAGGTACCATCAGCCTGAACCAGACAAAATACATCGACTCCATCCTCAAACGATACGACATGGCAGATTGCAAACCTGCCAGCACACCCATGAGCTCGGAGTGCAAACTCTCCACCTCCATGTCCCCATCCAACGAAGCGGAGAAAACTGACATGCTGGGCATCCCATATCAGTCTGCAGTGGGCAGTCTGATGTATGCCATGGTCGCCACCCGACCAGATATAGCCCATGCTGTTGGGCAGGTGAGCCGGTTTGTGGCCAATCCCGGTCCACTTCACTGGCAGGCCGTGAAGCGCATCATGCGCTACCTTCAGGGGACGCGGCACGTGGGGCTCCAGTTTGGAGGCATCGCTGGATCCGCATCACTCCGTCTCATGTGCTACACTGATGCTGATTGGGGAGGGAATATCGATGACAGAAAATCTACCTCCGGCTTTGTGTGTATGTTGAATGGAGGTGCAGTCAGTTGGGCAAGTCGCAAGCAGGAATGTGTCTCTTTGTCAACAGCTGAAGCTGAGTACATCGCCTTGGCTGAGGTGTGTAAAGAGATGCAGTGGCTACGAAGCTTGCTATCCGAGATGAAGGCACCANAGGCAACGGCGACGGTCATCAAGATTGACAACATGAGCGCCATTGACATGTCAAAGAACCCCGTCCTGTCCAGGCGCACAAAGCACATCGAGATCCGCTACCACTACACTCGAGACTTGGTCTACAAGCAGACAGTGGAGCTCGAGTATGTCGGCACCAAGTTGAACCGGGCGGACATGCTTACAAAGCCACTAGACAAGGATCTCCACCAGGCGGGCAGGCAAGGTGTCGGCATGGTCAACGCAAGTGATGACGAATGATGATGGTCACTGACGCAAGGTGCAAGGGAGAGATTTGTTGAATGTTTTTGCCCCTTGTTCAGTGTTGTAGGACGGATCAGGAATGCTCTGCCCCTTGTGGAGGTATGACCCCTAGATCCGTTGTAGTGTGACTCAACTATGCTCTGTCTCTTGTGAGATATGACCTGTGAGTACACCATGTGGGTGAGTGGTTACCTTGGCCATTTTGTTGATTTGGCCAAGTGAGAGGTCATGAGGTCGATCCTGGCCCCATGCATATCTTGTTTGCTGTGGAAGCTTCCAAGAAAGAAAGTCTGTAGCTTCNGACAAGGATCTCCACCAGGCGGGCAGGCAAGGTGTCGGCATGGTCAACGCAAGTGATGACGAATGATGATGGTCACTGACGCAAGGTGCAAGGGAGAGATTTGTTGAATGTTTTTGCCCCTTGTTCAGTGTTGTAGGACGGATCAGGAATGCTCTGCCCCTTGTGGAGGTATGACCCCTAGATCCGTTGTAGTGTGACTCAACTATGCTCTGTCTCTTGTGAGATATGACCTGTGAGTACACCATGTGGGTGAGTGTTTACCTTGGCCATTTTGTTGATTTGGCCAAGTGAGAGGTCATGAGGTCGATCCTGGCCACATGCATATCTTGTTTGCTGTGGAAGCTTCCAAGAAAGAAAGTCTGTAGCTTCTTGGACGCTACATGGTTGGTCTGTCACCTTGACACTAGGATGCTTATGTGTCAAGCCCACAGTGCAAGTCTATTGGTGACGTGGCTGGTTCAGGCCACTTCCCAGGAATGTGCTTTTGAGTTCTAGGACTGGACAGACAGCTATAAAAGGACTTGTCTTGCATGCTGATCAATCAACCCTTGCTTGATGCTCTCTTGCGTATTGACAACTTGAGCTCTTCTTGAGATGTAATGCTAAGGCGTTAGTACTCTTGAAGGTGAAGTGTATGCCTGATTAAGTTTGGGGTGCATGACACATGTCAACAAAGGAAGAAGGCCTAAAAACCTTTGTGAGCTTTTCGGTTTCGCGGCTTCTCTGCCAGAGGTGGTTAGCTCAGTAGCTAACACAACATGCATGCCTTGGGGTCCCTCTTGATGGCGACGCTGAGGTAGTACTCGAGCTTGCCCATGTCGGTCATTTTCAACCAACCGCCCAGCTGCCACTTCAGGTTCACCAACTCCTCCATGTCCAATGACACAAGGATGAGGTCATCCACGTAAAGGACCACGATCTGGTGCAATCCCAGCTACTTCCATACGTACACGCTCTGATCCGCTTCGTAGTGCTTGAAGCCAAGCTTGGCTATGAAGCCGTCCATTTTCAGGTACCACATGAGTGGCACTAACTTCAGCCTGTAGAGCGCCTTGGAAAGCTGGCACACCTTCCCCGGCGGCGCGTCCACTCCCTCCGGCACCTCCATGAGGACATCCTTGTCCAGGTCACTGTTGAGAAACGTGGTTTTCACATCCATTTGGTGAACTTCGTAGTCGCGTGCCGCCGCCACCGAGAGGATGGAGCGAATGCAGGCGAACTTTGCCACCAGTGTGAAGGTTTCATCTTATTATTCACCCTTTCGCTGGGCGCACTCCTTCGCAACCAGGCATGCCTTGTACCACTCCACTTTCCCTCCTTGGTCAACTTCTTCTTCAAGATCCACTTGGAGCCGATGATTTTACGCCCACTGGCCTGTCAATGAGCTGCCAAGTGCTGTTCTCTTTATGGAAGGTGAGCTCAGATTTTATGGCTCCCTCCCAATCAGCCCCATCCTTCCGGTGCAATGCCTCCTTGTCGGTCTCGGGCTCCTCTTCCACGAAGAGCGCTTGAGTGAATCCAGTCTAGATGCCCTCCGCGGCATCGTACCGTTTTTCCGTCCTCCTTGCGCATTTGCTTCTTCGGAGCTGCTATAGCTGCTGCCGCTGTTGCTACTGCTGCTGCCCTCTCGCGGTGCCACTCACACCGCTGGCCTGCTTCCCCTCTCTCACTCCCCGTCTCCTCATCCAGCTCCACTACTTTCGGCACTTCGGACTCATTGTCCAACGCGGCTGAATGCAAATCAGCCGCTCTCCCATCCCCCGGTTGGTTCTCGCAGGTTGGAGCGTCACCCTCTTTTGCATCCTCCGGCGTCTCCCCCTCGAGGAGTGGCAGCCACTCCCCCCGCTTAAAGAGACCAGCGTCCTTGTCCGTCCAACGGCTGTCCTCGTCAAACGTGACATTGGGACTCTTCACGATATGCTGCCTCCGTGGGTCGAAGAGCTAGTACGCCTTCCTCCCACCCTCGTACCCGATGAAGATGCACCGGCGAGTCTGCGGGTCCAGCTTTCCCCGCCCCACCCATGCCTGCACAACAGCATGTGCCACACAGCCAAATGTGCGGAGATGAGCCGGAATTGGCTTCCTCCGCTCTAGAGTTCTTGTGATGTCTTCCACACCTTGGACTCCGCGTCCTTTAGCGGCTTCGTCGACGTCAGGTTCATGATTTACAATGCTGTCCGTGCCGCCTCGCCCTAGTACCGCTGCACGAGGCCGACTCGCTCAACATAGACCTGACCATGTTGAGGATGGTACGGTTTTCCCTTTCGGCGACGGCATTTTGCTGTAGAGAGTGTGGCGTAGTTTTCTGCCACACGATCCCCTTGCTCTTCATCCATGCCAAGAAGCCCTCGTACTCGCTGCCATTGTCGCTCGGGAACGCCTTCACCTTCAATCCTATTTGCCGCTCCACTACCGCCACAAACCCCTTCATGCACGACAAGACATCACTCTTCCTCTTGATGATACAAAGGTAGAGCTTGCAGCTGTGATCGTCGATGAAGGTCACAAAGCAGTGAGCCCCCCCCCAATGGAGCTCTCGAATGGTCCATACACATCAGTGTGTACCACTTCCAACTTTGCCAACGCACGCGTCCCTTTACCATCAGAAGGCTGCTGTGTCGCCTTGCTGAGCACGCACACCTTGCACAGAGTATTCTTGGCTGCATTGAGGCTCTTGACCTCAAGATCCCGCACCACTTCCTTTTTTGCCATGTCCCTCACAGTTGAGGGAGCGATGTGGCACAGGCGATGGTGCCACAAGTCGAGATCTCCATCGTCCCTCTTCGTGAGGTGGGCAACGTTGAGCCCCGCCCGGCTGCAAAGGATCTTTGCACGAAGTAGGTACGGATCATCCTCTCACTTTCCACGTGCAATCACCTTGCCATTCCCCTCCTTGCAGACAATGGCCTCCTTCTTGTTGAAGAGCACCTTGAGCCCTAGTCAGCAAGGCGGCTCACTGACAGCAGATTTGTCCCAAAGTTGAGCATGTGGAGCACATCGTGAATTGTTCTTGTGAAAGCCTTCCCATCCACATCCATCTCAGTGTGGGCATTTCCTTCACCGGCAACCAACTCTGTTTTGCCATTGGCCACCGTCATTTGCCACTCTGAGGCACTATAGGTGACGAATGCCGCCCGGTTGTATTGCGTGTGGGGGCCCAGCCCGGAGTCAATCACGGAGACTCCCGGATCTTTCAAGTCGGCGGACTCCTTCGCCATCATTGCAAGATCATCCTTCTTTCCAGCCTTCCCCGGCTGGTCCGACTTCCTGTTGGGACAGTTGCGTACGTAGTGGTCTTCTTTTCCACACACGTAGCACCCCCCCTTCTTGTCATCTTTCTTGATTCCCTTCTTGGCACCTTTCCCCTTCTTCTCCCCCTCCACCTTGAGGGCGGAAGGTATAGGCGGAACTTGACGTTGCCCCGCTCTCTCTCCCACCACGCCGCATCCATTCATTGCCGACGTAATCAGCCACCTTCGGGTATTTCAGCTCATTGGCGGACCAGCCGCCTACGACGGTAATCATGTGACTCCAACTTTCTGGCAAGGCCAGTAGGAGGATCATGGCTTGCAGCTGAGGGTCAACCTTCGATCCGGTGGCTACGCACTCGGCAGTAAAGGACTCAATCTGTTGTAGGATCACCATGATTTCATTGCCTTCATTGGCTCGTAGGGTGACAAGCCTCTTGGAGGCAAAGAGCTGGTTATCAAGGTTGGTGGACTAGTAGATGGTGTAGAGCTTCTTCCAGGCCTCCGCGGACTCCGTGCACCCTTGAATAAGTGCGCATTGCATCGGAGTTAGTGCTAACACCAACAAAGCAAGCGCCTTCTTGCTGTGCCTCTTGTACTTATTCATTTCCTCCGGCGTCACGGTATCCCGAGAGGCGGTCTCTTTACCATTGACAAGCTCAAGCAGGCCCTTGTCATCAAGGTAGACCTAAGAATGCCACCTCCACAAAGGGAAGACGTTCCCATCAAACTTCGAGACAACACCGACGCTCTCTTGCTCTGTCATTTCCATGGCGTGCGGTGATAGCGTGGAAGTTGTAAAGCAAGGGTCCTTCAAGGCACGTGGGCCCATAACCCTTTGTTGGTACTAGTGGGTGTGGAGGTACCCTGAGGGATGCCTAGCTCTCAAGGATGCATGATACTAATGTTTAGGAAGCCAATGGACACCAATGGTGAAGAGTGTGGAGAAAAAGGATCACGGATAGGATTGGGAAGAACTCGTTGCATTCAGTAGAACTAAATCAAAACACATTTTTCTTGATTAGAATTGTATGATTACATTAGATCCTTATAGCCCGTGATGTAAGCTTTCAAACGCATCCAAGCACGTACAAATCGGAGCAGAAGAGACCTTGCTACGGCTGTCAAAGTAACCCTTGGTGGAGCCGACCACCTTGCCTGGCTCGCTAGGCAACGGGAGGCGCTTTGACGATGTCTTTGTCGGAGCACCTTTCTTCATACAGAAGTCAAGGAGAGTTCCATCCTGGTCTAGGAGGTCCTTATAGTTACTTCATTCATGCCCCTGGTGCATTTCAAACTCACTGGAGATGAACTCAGATCACTGGCAGTGGATGATCCCGCCACTCATGGCGAGTACCAGATTCAACCCGCCCAACACCCGATTTCCGGGCTAGGCTAACTTTCTGAAAACTCACTCAAATCGAGTGATTCAAAGCTCGATCCTCCATGGAAAAACACAATTGATCCAAATCTAAATTCAGATCATATGTTCAACCACTCCTAAGTGATAGAACCAGGGTTCACGATCAACGGCACTCATGAAAAGGGGCACATCATGTCAACACTAAGTTCACTGCATCTGATCTCCTCCTTATGGGGGACTGGACCAGCCGATGCAACTCATCCATCCAAGGGCAAGGAGGGGGTATGTAGGCCAAAAGAGCAGAAGTTGTAGGAGCAGGAGCAGGAGATGGAGCAGGAACAAGACCTGGAGCAGGAGCAGGAGCAGGAGCACGTGCAGAGCAGGAGCAGGAGCAGGAGTAGGAGCAGGTGCAGGAGTAGGAGCAGGTGCAGGAGTAGGAGCAGGAGCAGGAGCAGGAGCAGGTGCAGGAGCAGGAGTAGGAGCAGGAGCAAGAGCAAGAGCAGGTGTACGAGCAGAAGCAGGATCAGGATCACGTGCACGAACAGGAGTAGGAGCAGGAGCAGGAGCAGGAGTAGGAGCATGATCAGGAGCAGGTGCAGGAGCAGGAACAGGAGCAGGAGCAGGTGGAGGAGCAGGAGTAGGAGCATGATCAGGAGCAGGTGCAGGAGCAGGAACAGGAGCAGGAGCAGGTGGAGGAGCAGGAGTAGGAGGACGAGCAGGAGCAGGAGCAGGAGTAGGAGCAGGAGCAGGAGCAGGCAGAGACGCAGCCGCAGGGGGAGGCGGCAATGCAGAACTAGAGACAGGGCCAGGTGTAGGCCCTATGTTCATTGTTTCTGATGTCCTCCTTATGGGGGACCGGACAAGCCATCGCAACTCATCCATGCACGGGCAAGGAGGGGGTCTGTAGGCAAAAAGAGTGGAAGTTGAAGAAGTAGGAGCTGGAGCAGGAGCAGATGCAGGAGCAGGACCAGGGGCAGGTGCAGGCTCTAGATTCACTGCAACTGATCTCCTCCTTATGGGGGATCGGACCAGCCGACACAATTCATGATGAATATTCGGGAAAGGAGGGGGTGTGTAGGCAAAAAGAGCTGGAGCATGAGTGGAAGCTGCAGGAGCAGGAGCAGGAGATGGAGTAGGATCAGGCTCGAAAGTAGCCTCCGGATCATGAACTGGGCTGGGAGCAGCAGCAGGCGCGCGAGCAGGTGCAGCGTGTCTCGCACCGCTTGAAGGAATGAACAGCGTCCATGTGGTCCTCGTGTCACCAGGTGCTGGTTGCTGCTTCCGGTGCTGGCTCTAACACTTGGTGCTGCTTGATGAGGAGGAGCACCACCGGTAGTAGTAGGAGCAATTGGTGCATGAACCGGGTCATCAGATGTAGGGGAAAAGGTCATTTACATCCGCACAAGCAGAAGTAGCACCAGCAACCGCAATAGCAGCATTGACAAGAGAGTGGCAACATGATAGCTGGAAGAAACTACTGGCTAGGGAGCTATCTATCAGAAACAAACCACTCGGCCAGACGGCTCGGCCACTCGCCTAGCCAACCAACCATCCAGCCATCCAACCATCCAGCCACCCAGCCATCCGGCCATCCAGCCACCCAGCATACGAGACCACCAACCAGCCAGCCAGCCAGCTCATGGACAAACCTTGATAACCGAGCAGGAGGGGAAGAGCCGACGATCGGTCACGCCGATATCGGTGAATGGTGGAAAACCTAGGCGACCATCAAGTAAACTCGGGAACTGGCTGTGTGTTAAGCAACCTCAAACGGCGCTTGGCGGACAGCCCTACTTACGGCACAGCGTACTAGCATCCACATTCATTGAAACCAGTTGTATCATTTTGCCCATGGGTGCGTTAAGAAATTGTGTAGTCTTTGGTTGAATTCCTCTGAAGATACTGTAGGTCTTGCTGGTTACAATCACACGGTGTTTAATAGTGAAGATACCAGGTTCATCAGGTGCTTGTCATTCATGCACTTGAGTAAAGTAAAAAACAAGGAGGCGGGTCACAGTCATCAGTAGCTATTCATGACGGCGCTGTCTGCTATGTGGTTCAAACTCGCAAGTTTGAACAACTGAAAGTTTTGACTGACCACGGTGTTGGTTCTTTCCCCACCTGAGCTGGCATAGTAGGCGGACTTAATTCGGAGCTGCACATGATACAACATGCATCTTGAAGCATGCGTCTTAAAGCATGCACCTTAAAGCATACACCTTGAAGCATGCATCTTAAAGCATGCTGTAAAATGCATACTATAAGATTCATGCTTGAGGATGCAAGCTTTGGGATGCATGCTTTAAGATGGATTCTTTGATATGCATGGCTTTGATATGCCTTCTTTAACATGCATGCCTTAAAATGCATGCTTTAAGATGCATGCTTTGAGATGCATTGTTTGAGATGTATCATTTAGGAAGCATGCTTTGATTTGCATGATTTCATATGCATGCTTCAAGATGCACACTTCGAGATGGAAGCTTTAAGGTGCATGCTGGAAGGTGCATCCTTAAAGCATGCATGCTTTAAGATGCATTCTTTGTAATGCATTCTTTGAGGTGCATAATTTGAGGTGCATGACTTAAGATGGATTCTTTAAGATGCATGCTTTGATATGCATTCTTGAGAATGCATGCTTTGAGAGGCATTCTTTAAGATGAATCATCTATGCATGCATCTTAAAGCTTGCATCTTAAAGCATACATCTCGAAGCATACATCGTAAAGCATGCATCTTCAGCTTGCATATCAAAGCATGAATTTTAAGTGATGCATCTCAAATCATGCATCTTAAATCATGCACCTCAAAGTATGCACCTCAAAGCATGCACTATAAAGAATGCATCTTAAAGCATGCATGACTTAAGGATGCACCTCCCAGCATGCACCTTAAAGCTTCCATCTCGAAGCATGCATCTTAAATCATGCACCTCAAAGCCTACATACAAAAGCATGCATCTTTAATGATGCCTCTTATAGCATGCACCTCAAAGCTTCCACCTCAAAGCATGCATCTTGAATCATGCATATAAAAACATGCATGTTACAACATGCATCTTGAAGCATGCATATCAAGGCATTCATCTCAAAGAATGCATCTCAAAGCCATGCATCTTAAGGAATGCATATCAAAGCCATGCATCTTAATAAATACATCTCGAAATGTGCATCTTGAATCATGACATAAGGTGCATGAATTATTTGACATGCACCCATTGTGTAAGGTGCATGAGGTAAAATGCATTCTGTGAGATACATGCTTGAAAATGCATGCTTTAAGATGCATTCTTTGAGATGCATTATTTAGCATGCATTCTTTACAACGCATGCTTTGATATGCATACTTTCATATGCATGAATCAATATGCACGCTTTGAGGTGGAAGTTTCAAGGTGCATGCTGGAAGGTGCATCCTTAAAGCATGCATGCTTTAAGATGCATTATTTAAAATGCATGCTTTAGGATGCATGCTTTGAGGTGTATGCCTTAAGATGAATGCTTTGACATGCATTCTTTAAGATGCATGCTTTGAGACGCATTATTTAAGATGCATTGTTTATGCATTCATTTTAAAGCTTGCATCTCAGAGAATGCATCGTAGAGCATGCATTCTAAAGCATGCATCTCAAATCATGCATCTCAAATCATGCATCTCAAGGTATGCATTTTAAATAATTCATCTCAAAGCATGCATCTGAAATCATGCATCTCAGAGCATTCACCTTAAAGCATGCACCTCAAAGCTTGCATCTTAAAGCATGCATCTCTAACGATGCCTCTTATAGCATGCACCTTAAAGCCTCAATCTTAAAGCATGCATCTTGAAGCATGCATGCTTTCAGATGCATGCTGTAAAAAGCATTCTGTAAGAAGCATGTTTTGAGATGCATGCTTTTAGAAACATTCTTTAAGATGCATGGATTTGAGATGCATTCTTTGAGATGCATGGCTTTGAGGTGCATGCCTTAAGATGCATGCTTTGAGATGCATCATTCACGATGCATTATTTAGGGTGCATGCTTTGATATCCATGCTTTGATATGCATGCTTCAAGATGCACGCTTTGAGATGGAAGATTTAAAGTGCTTGATGGAAGGTGCATCCTTAAAGTGTGCATGCTTTGAGATGCATTGTTTAAAATTCATGCTTTAGAATGCATGCTTTGAGGTACATGCTTTAAGATGCATGCTTTGAGAATTATTCTTTCAAATTCATTATTCATGCATGCATCTTAAAGCTTGCATCTTCAAGCATGCATCTCAGAGCATGCACTGTAAAGCATGCATCTTAAATCATGCATCTCAAAGCATGCATTTTGAATAATGCATCTCAAAGCATGCATCTGAAAGCATGCATCTCAGAGCATGCATCTTAAAGCATGCACCTCATAGCCTACATCTTAAAGCATGCATATTTAATGATGCCTATTATAGCATGCACCTTAAATCTTCCATCTCAAAGCCATGAATCTTGAATAATGCATGTCAAAGCATGCATGTTACAGCATGCATCTTGAAGCATGCATATCAAAGCATGCATCTCAAATCCGTGCATCTTAAAGATTGCATCTCAAAGCCATGCATCTTAAAGAATGCATCTCAAAGCGTGCATCTTGAAGCATGCCGTAAGGTGGATCCGTTACTTTAAATGCATGCCTTCTATAAGATGCATGGTGTAAAATGCATTCTGTAAGATGCATGCTTGAAAATGCATGCTTTGAGATGCATGCTTTAAGATGCATTATTTAAGATGCATGGCTTTGAGATGCATTCTTTGATATGCATGGCTTTGAGGTGCATGATTTGAGATGCATTACTTAAGATGCACTATTTAGGAAGCATGCTTTGATTTGCATGCTTCAAGATGCACGCTTCGAGATGGAAGCTTTAAGGTGCATGCTGGAAGGTGCATCCTTAAATGATGCATGCTTTAATATGCATTCTTTCAAATGCATGCTTTAGGATGCATGCTTTAAGATGCATGCTTCAAGATGCATGCTTTGCAATGCATTCTTTAAAATGCATGCTTTGAGACACATTCTTTAAGATTGATAATTTATGCATGAATCTTAAATCATGCATCTCAGATCATTCACCTTAAAGCATGCATCTCAATGCATGCATTTTAAATGATTCATGTCAAAGGCAAGCATCTTAAAGCATGCATCTTTAGCAATGCCTCTCATAGAATGCACCTTAAAGCTTTGATCTCAAAGCATGCATCTTGAAGCATGCATATTAAATCATGCATGTTACAGCATACATCTTTAAGCATGCATATCAAAGCATGCATCTCAAAGAATACATCTCAAAGAAATGCATCTTAAAGAATGCATCTCAAAGCCATGCATCTTAGGGAATACATCTCATTCTTTAGGCTTCTTGAAGCATGCCATAATGTTCATGCATTGATTAACATGCATGTATTCTGTAGGATGCACGCTTGAAAATTCATGCTTTGAGATGCATGCTTTGAGATGCATTCTTTGAGATGCATGGCATTGAATGCATTCTTTAACATGCATCCTTTAAAATGCATGCTTTAAGATGCATGCTTTCACATGCGTTGTTTAAGATGCATTGTTAAACATGCATTCTTTGACATGCATGCTATCATATCCATTCTTCAACATGCACGCTATGAGATGAAAGCTTAAAGGTGCATGCTCTAAGGTGCATCCTTAAATCATGCATGATTTAAGATGCATTCTTTCAGATGCATGCTTCAAGACGCATTCTTTAAGATGCTTGCTTTTGGAAAAGGCAAGCACTCGCTAACTTGGTAACAAAAAAAATCATGGTTACATGGAGGAGTTCAGATCTCCAACCATTCGAGCTTAAGTCAAAGAATGTCGGTGGCCGACGTTGGCATGGTTACAATCATGGAGACAATTGGCCATCGAACTTGGGACATATGCCTGTATCAACAATCGGATAAAGTAGTTCGGTGTGCATCGATCACCGAAACAGGTGTAACATCTTGTTTTGACTAACGATGGTGGAAGCTCATGCAATGCAATCATAGGGTGGTCTGTTAGCAGGGTTATGGTTATCAAAACAAGTACTTGTGTCTACATCAACCAACAAACCTGGTACGGTGTGTTGCATCAACAATCAGAACAAGTTGTTCAGTGTGCATCAATCATCAAAACGGGTGTTTCAGCTTACATCGGCCAAACGATAGAGGCAGCTCATGCAATGCGATCACATTAACGAAGCAATTTTGACAGGTCAGCATCGTGTGGTCTGTCCACACTGCAGACTTGTCATGTTTTGATCAATTTTGGGGGCCGTTCTCTAGCAGAGTGGAGTTGACTTCACTTTGACACAGACACCTGAATTGAGAATCTGACGGATAGGGATGATTGTTTCGAATTCTTTTACAAAATTAGTTTTCTAATGTCTTTAAGCTGATATGGACGGCAGATCGCCAGTCATTAGGTTGACTTCCATCCTCATCGTATTTGTTAGATCGATGCATCTAACGGCCTGCAGGCCGCTTTTTTATTCTCCTACATGTTGAGAATTTGCTCCCATTGTTGCATTCATGTCAACATGGGAGAACACAACACCGCAACAACTGAAAACACGAGATCAATGCTGTACACAGACAGGCGGAGGACGAAGATCGACCGTCAACATAAGGTGGTGTGTCAGCAGGGTTACGATTGTTGAAACGAGTATTTGTGTCTACAAAGACCAACAAACCTGGTACATTGTGTTGCGTCAACAATCCAGACAAGTATTTCAGTGTGCATCAATCATCGAAATGTGTGTTTCAGCTTACATAACATACTTTGGTACAACATCGTGACATCTGACATCACGAGCTCGGCGCACAACACAGTAGCGCAATACAAATGTCTTCAACCGAGACAAGGAACCTAATCATCATCGACTGTTGACACTACTATCTTTTCCTGTATTGACTGTCAAACCGGGTACATGTGCCCTCATTGGCAATCAAAGCAGGTAATGTATCTCGAGTGGATTGTTGAAATGGAAGGTTCAGCAGCCATCGACCTACAACGGAAGTAGCACAAGCGAAGCGGGTGATGGTGCCTACAATGGCGTACCGATGAGGAGGAGAAAAAAACTGTGACATGAGGCTCATAGCACCAGCCACTCTCCTCCCCTGTCCCCGGGTCCTGGGGCGTAAGCAGCGGAAGGAGCAACAACCAGTCGCTGATGTCACAGAGGCATACGTCGCTGGTGAGGTAGCAGCTACATCGCCAGCATTAGCAAAAACATCACCAGCAGCATCAAAAGAGCAAGCAGCATCAGGAGCTGTGACAGCGCCAGAGATAGCAGTAGCAGCAGCATCAGCAGCATCGACAGAGCCTACAGCATGACATCAAGAGACAGCGCCGCCATCAGCAGTAGTAGCAGCATCAGCAGCAAAATTGCCAACAACAGCGACAGTGCCAGCACTAGCAGTAGCAGCGGCAGCATCCGCAGCGACAGCAGACGCATCAGCAGTATCCCTTCCCTTATGAAAACTACATGCCTTGCAACCATGGGCGCGAAGGCCATCAGCCCAACTCTCGCTCTCACCGTCAGCTGCAGTTCAGACCGCGCTCACGTAGTCCGACGTCAGACGTGCCGAGGCATTTTCCTGCAGATATGGGCCTTCTCTGTAGGAATGCTAGCAGCCTAAATGTGAGGTGCCACCTCTGCCAGAAGTTTGGGAAAAGCCTCACTGCTCCCAAACTTGTGAATCTGTACGATGATGAGCGGAATCGATTTTCACCACCGTCTCATTGCAATGGCTGTTGGAGCCATGACGAACACGATGTTCAAAACACAAGTGGTTGGGGTGGAATGTGGATCTACGTTGGCAGGAAATGCATTTGGAGGCACTCAACTTCTAAGAGGCAGCACGATGACCTCGGAAGATTTTAAATCAAAGCGGGGGAAATGCGATACAACTGTTGACGGTACGTTCCAGCCTCACCCTGCTGCCCATGCCTTCAAGCCATCAGCTGTAGCTGTCGGATTGTAACTGACTCTTCTTACTCGTGTGTTTCAGGTGTGTTGTCACTGATCTCGACGTGCACGATTTCGAGGGACTGTTCATTTAGGATCCGGTGCTGGACAAGTGGACGCAGAAGGAGGGTATCAACATTTGCCCACACTGTCAGCCAAACATCCATCACAAAAAATGTGCGCGTTGTTTTCCCAAACCAAGTTACAACCGCCGTGTTTGGCAAAAAAAATGATGTGCCAGGAGTACAATCTGTAGCACAGTATCCTGCACAAGGCCTAGGCCCACAAGGGGGGG
>SZWC01002372.1:111298-131483 GCA_023375785.1 Penium margaritaceum | reverse complement strand
AACATATTGGGCGACTGTACGTTGCAGTGCACTTGGCGAAGTAAGTGACTATCAAGTTGTGTGTATACTTGTGTATGGGCACATCATGCGGCCACTGTCACACGTGATAGACGAAAAGCATATGAATAGGGAGCATTCAGATAGAAATACCTTGTATCCTTCGACATGGAGTCAATAGAACAAAGCATTGACATCTTTAACAAACGGCCTCGATAGCAGCTCAAGGACTCGTCTTCGGTGTTGACCAACGGGGAATAGGAGATGAAATCATTTCCTCCCTTGTCCTTTCCAGTTTGACTGCTTTCTAATGGGGATGGATTGGCTATGCACGTAGATTTAAAACAACAATGGATTGGAAAGTGTAAATGGCAATGTTCACGTAGAAAGCAGAACGGAAGTAATGGGCTCTCTAAAGTCCGGGTGACAGCCTGTAGCATCAGTTTTGGAGGGTTTATTGGGAGGCACAAAGTAGATACAATATATAGACATCCACTGGATGTCATCCAGCCGATAGCCATAATATTTGTGCGGTGATTGAGCGACCACCTGAACAGGTCACTGCTTCCATAGAATGCACCACGGTTTTCCAAAAGAACCGAAATGGGACCTTTTGAAAAGATACATGACCTGCCCATATTGGCCGATAATCTGTTTCAACAAGAGAGCTTGCCCTCACTCGTCAGCCAAATAGAAAAAGAATGGAAATATCTCCGAGAGGTTTGTTTTGATCATATGATTCCACTGTACCCTAAACGTACCCAACGTCAAGATCAGTGACAGAGACAGAACTATGCTACAACAGAAATGACAGGATTCCTGTTTTAGCACTAAATGTGTTCATCATTTTTTCAACTCAGGTTACATTTTTTTAAGGGGTATCCATTCACAAATGATTCCTAGAAGCTTCAAAAACAATCAAAGGTTGTCAAAACAGACCTAGGAAGTTTCAAAGAAAGAGTGTCAATTTCATCTGGTTCCTTCCAAGAAACCTCATTTGTATGTGCGGGATGAGCATACAATTTTCTTGAAGTGTATGGATTGAGGGTGATTGGTCATAAATACAGGGCTCGCAGCAGCGGGGGCTCCCATGATTCCTTGGGCATGAACAATGACCCTCCCGGGGTAAGATGTTTAGCTCGGCGAATCTGGACTCGGATCTGTTGCAAGATGTGCCAGTCACATTCTTACTCATGTGGATGTGATCTTTGTGTGAACTTCATGTAGGATCGGCGTCTTCCGCGGGTACTCCGAGTCAATGGTCTGCTGAACTACGTTTCGAAGAACGGCACCTTTGGCCAGGAAGGCAGGCAACCGTCGACCCTGGGAAGCCACCAATGCCGCAAAGCCTAGGATCAGCTTGATGAAGAGGAGGCCGCGCATTTTGTGCATTGCATTGGAGATCTTTCCGCCTTGCCTGCCAGCGCCTAGACCTCCCTTAAAATTTGCGCCACCTGTGCACGCCTGGCTGGACTGGGCCGGTGTCGCCTCGTGCACTTGCCGCCAATTCCAGACTGACGATGATTGTGTTCACATGCATTGGGCACTTGCTAACCTAGAGATCCCTCCTAGCAATGCGTGTCTGGACACCAAACATGCCGTGGCTGTCATGATATCACCAAACCAGAATCCTCGCTTCTCCATCCTAGACACTTCAGCATCGCACAAGGGTCTTTGTGTTTTGGGGTGGGTCCTGAACGAGGGTGACATCAAAGGGCAGTTCCAATGCTCATGTGACAATGGTGTTGCCTCTTGCAAAAGGCACCTGGGAATCTTGCAGATCCATGTAGATACTGCCCTCCAATGGTTCATCCCAGATGACACAGGCAGCATCGAAGCTTCCATTCTGCCAAAGGTTACATTCTACTGTACTGTGTGTGTCGAATGTGCGCCTGGCAGTGTGTTCCCACGTGTGGAGGACGGGCACGAGAAAGTGGACTGGCCTGTGTCCAAGATGAAGGATGTGCAATCTTTCAGAACACTTGACGTGCACACCAGTTTTCACCCAAGCCGGCCACAGGAAGGAGGTCATGCTGTTGAATTGGCGGGCATAGCTTTTTCCCCTGGATTCTACTTGGCAGCGCCTACCCCTCAGACGCACTGTCCATGTAAACGCCCCAACAAATAGATTCAGGTACACTTTCACGACAAAACAATTTGCATTATTGACATGCTTCAGTATGCATGTTAAGAAGCATTTACCATTCTTTTCATTGATCATGCAGTGCCAAAGGGAGCTCAAAGTCTACAACTTGATGCATCTAGCCACAACCGTGAGTTTTCTTCTTGTGCACAATACATGTCCAACTTTTTCGACCCATGATGCCCATCTCATTCTAACCTCCAAATATTGCTTGTTGCACAATTACATATACCTGTTCAACTCTACAAAGCAACATGCGGATGCACACTCTTTCCAGACGGGAAGGAAGATGGCCTAATCATCTACTCAAACACCACAACAATCACACACTCAGCAATGCTCGGGGTCTTGGCCCATGCCTGCAATGGCACGTCCCTCGCTGAAATCTCCTGAGCTGTCGTCTTTTTTTAAAGAATGACAAAAACCAGAGGATTTGTACATCGCTCGACCCTTTCAAAGGCATTGCAGAAGTTTGTGAGGTTGATGCAGGTGGAAGGGTTAGGAAACTTTTGTACTGTGTGTGGTCCATATCCAAGAATCTTGGTGTGTGATGGGACTGCCCTTGTAGATCGCAATGGCCAGAACACTGGAGGTATTCTTTACACCCAACCGGGATCAAATCACAAAGTGAAGAAGAGAAAAATGCCCAAACGACTTGTAACAGACTCGGAGGAAAGGAAATTGTTAGGACATGTTGCACTGCGCCGACTGCAAAATGACTTCTTCACTCTGGCCAACCTATACGAGCTCTTGCAGAGATTGGAAGTTTGTGCTGCTGGTTCCGTCGCTGCACTTGTGCGGAATGTTATGGTGAAGAGACAAATCCCTTCTACAGATCCTGGAGAAGCACAAACGGTAAGACATGTGGTACCTGTGCCATTCTGCTTCATATCACGGGCAAACGGCGACAGCTGGAATGACAGCCGTTCTTTGTAATGCAGTGCCTGGTGATTGATGAGGAAAACTTCAAACACGTGATCAATGCTTTGGGGGCGTGGGGTATTGAAATCTCCCGCAGCTGACGGCAACGTGCACCTCATTTGCTTCTCGGGGTACATACACGTCATGGACATGGAACCCTGGCAGTAGCTGGCAGATGCAATGTCCATTATTACATCTACCATTGATTTCTACACGAGGCCCATTGTCACCGCAAACAGGAGGAGCATGAAGCCCAAATTTTGGCGAGAAGCAAAAAATACGGTGCACCCTGGGCTCCTAAGCATTCTGGCAAGACTACAATGCACCTGGGAGTGCCATGTCGATGTAAGTCACTGTGTCTCTGAACTGTTTTTGTCGTAATCCATGTTTACCCCACTCCGGTGTGCGTCACCTCGTTGATACTTGTATTTTGTAGGTTTCTGCACCATTTTCATCCTTCATTGCTCAAGAGGATGTTCCTACTGTGTGCTATCCACAGTGGCGTGTCCAACACTTGCAACCGCATTACAAAGGACTTGAGACCCCTGATGAGAGAAGCATCCATGCATCAGCGGATGCAAAGTGTGCCAGTGAGAGATCTGGGGGGAGAATAGGGAAGGTAAATTCTGGGATATTCACAGTCGTCTGTCAGCACCTTGCAATTTACGGCTTCCACATCATGTTCAATGGGGAGTCACCAAACGACATGTTCACCACCCTCCTGACAAGGTTCCCCTGGATAAGCTGCCATACTTCGTCTTCTTCGACAACGCTTGTAATCTCTATGCATACACCCTCAGATGGGAGCCATGGCTTCTCACAAGAACCCGTTTCCCTTGTGATCGGTTACACTTTGGATACAAGGATGCTGCCAAGCACACATGCTCTACAAGCTTCGGTCCAGACATGTACTCCCGCCTTCGAGGTAAGCTCATTTCCTCATGTTTACCGATGTGGATGTGACCACTGAAAAGGGAACATTAACAAAAAAAACACATTATCTTTGTTGTGCATGTTCGAACACATCAGCCAAATAGCAAGTCAACTACTTCATCCGCCGCTTTACTGTGCAGAGCTTCACATACACAAACGACAACCTGATGCATATATTTTCACAGTATTTGCATGGTGAAATTTCTGGAAGAGTAAGAAGCGTGTAATGTTGCCAATTGCGGGACCGCATGATGACTTCATCAGTGGTGGAGATGGTGGTGACCACCCTGATTTACATGACGAGTACGAGGTGGATGCAGACGACGATATTGAGTTGAGTGATGCAATTCATCCGGTGGAAAGTGTTTTAGGGCACACATGGGCGAACTGAAATCATTATTTTGAGCAAAAGTTAAAGTCTGCACAGTAGTCTAGAAAGATTACCACATCAGACACACTATACTTTTCCTGTCTGGAAATCTTTGCACCATGGCATTTCCAATCTCATGATTCTGCATCTTGTCTTCTGTCACCTGCAACTTTTACAAATCTATGGCAGATGAACATGTGCAGCTATCCCTACATAGAATACATTTGTTTTGAAATTTTCACATAAATCATCACTATCCAAACATTAGCCATATAGGAGGTGCTTCAGTTTAACCATATGGAAGATGCTTCAAGTACTAAGCAAGTTATATGAACATGAATGACTTTAAAAAGTTAGTTAAAAACCAATTCTTGCACTTTGTAACCTCAGCACAACAACACTCATGCAATTACACACTTTGGTAAGCATGCATGCAAAGCAAAAGTTGCACCACTATATCGACCAATAGCCACGAACGTATACAACCTTCAATTCAACACTTTCTTCAGCTCTCCTACACAACCTACAAGATGCTAGATCCTGCACTAGCACTAACAAGTATAACAGAACAAACCCTATGGATCAAAGTAACGCTCTTGCCGTGGGTGAACCACTGCGCTCATATTGTACCGGCCATGTTCCTGCACACATAACAAGAAACGCATGTGTTTGGCCATTGCAATTACAGTTCAATGGCCATTTCTTGAAGTGAAACGACGGATGCGTAGAAGGTTCCGAACCACGTACTTACGCTTAGTCCGCCTAGCGCTCATGCATTGCCTGCAAGGCGTCCGATTCAGCTGCTGCAGGACATCAGCCTTCTTCGTTGTGGAGATGTCCAGGATATTGGTGACGATGTTGCTGACCATCTCAAGCCACTTGGCCTGGTCTGTACCGTGGACATTTTCCACGCAATGTGCCAGAGCCAGAGCCGCTTGAGCCAAGCTCTTGCCTGCACTCAGCCATCAGCGCCCCGGGCCCAAGTTGAAGGCACACCCCTCACCTAAGACATGGCGGACCCCCGCCGCACCACCTCCATTGCCTGCACCCTCTCTGCCTCCAGCCTGCGCGCCCATTCCACCAGGTCCGACTCCCACTCCTCCAACTTCCCCGACCACTCCTGCAGCATCGCCATGGTGTCCGCCAAGGCTGCTCACTCCGCCTCCCATCCCTCCATGGCCGGCTGCAAAGCCAACATCTCCCCCCGCTTGTCCCTCAAGTCGTCCACCGCCCGCTGGTGCTGCTGGCTGACTCCCCACAGCATTGACTCTCTCGCCTCTGCCTCCCTCACCTCCATCACCTGCGCCAGTATTGCATCCTGCAAGATGACGCCGTTCATCATTGAGTCCCCGAGGACCTTCCGAATCGCCTGGAGGTACTGCGTGATGTTTGCCAACTGCTCCTGCACCATGGTCTGCTGAAACTGCACCGACTCCCAAACCCACATGATGCCCTCCATCATCGACTCCCCTGCGTCCACCATCCTGGCCTGCCTCCAGCATTGCTTCCACAAGTGCGGTCGCGATCCTTGCTAATGCAAAGCTCTAAAAAAAAGCCTCTTATTCTGTTGCAGCGTTTCAGGCGTGGTCCTAATGAATGGTGGTTGGCCTCACCCAGGCTTGATCACGCGTTCAAAGGACATGTGTTCCCATGGTTTTTGTGTCAATGTCGCTCTCCTGAGCAATCAGGAGAGAAACTACACACAATGGCAAAGCTTGCATGGAAAGGAACTCAGCAGTTTGTGGTGATAAACTACAAACCTTTTACTACGGAGGGAAGAAACATGTTGCAAGAGGCGGGTTTGCGATGTACCACAGGTTACAGGGCCGCTGCGTTGCATGTACCACGTAGCTAAACTGGAGGGGTTGCGTTTTACGTGAGAATGAGGGGTGTGCATGATGATGATCGTCATGCGGCGTCAAGTCGACATCGTTGATCGAAGGACATGGGTTCCCCTCATTCGTGCGTTGATGTCGCTCTCCTGATGAATCAGCATCGGCCTCACCCGGGCTTGATCCCCCGTGGAACTCGTCGCATGAACAAGTGTCCTGCCACGTTGGAAATGGCACTTCCGTTTAGAGGCGATGACGTCGACCGCGTGCGCAGATGCTGAACGATGGCAAAGCTTGCATGGTAAGGAACTGACCGGGTGGCGGTGAGAAACTACAAACCTTTTATTAAGGAGGGAAGCAATATGTTGTAAGAGGCGGGTTTACGAAGTACCATAGGAGCTGCCGCGTTGTACGTACCACGCAGCTAAACTGGTGGGGTTGCGTTTTACACGAGAATGAGGGGTGTGCATGACGATGATCGTCATGCGGCATCAACTCAACATCATTGATCGAAGGACATGCATTCCCCTCGTTTGTACATCAATGTCGCTCTGTTGATGAATCAGATTTGGCCTCACCCGGGCTTGATTCCACGTGGAACTCGTCGCGTGAACAAGCATCCTGCCACGTTGGAAATAGCTGTTTCGTTCAGAGGCAATGATGTTGACTGGATGCGCAGATGCTGAACGACGGCGAAGCTCGCATGAAAGGGAACTGACCCGTTTGCGCTGAGAAGCTACAAACCTTTTCTTAAGGTGGGAAGAAATACGTTGCAAGAGGCGGTTTTGCAATGTACCACAGGTTACAGAGCCGCCGCATTGCACGTACTACTCACCTCAACTGGAGGGGTGGCACTTTAGGCGGGAGGGGTGTCCACGCCGATGATTGTCATGCAGGATCAGGTCGATATCATTGGTTGTCAGACTGATACTCTCCTAATTTGTGCTTTGATGTTGCTCTCCTCATCAAACAACGTCGGCGTGCGGGAGGAGGTACTCGATCCGTGTGCTGGTGTGAAGGTCCCTCTTATCAAAACCACGTCTGCAAGCAGCGGCAAGCGGCAACAAGCGGTGGCAAGTAGCGGCAAACAGCGGAAAGTATCGGCAAGAGGGGCAAAAGCTCCAACAGAGGCGACAGCAACAAGCCGCGACAAGCAGCAGCAAGCATAGGCAAGCATGAGCAAGCGTTGTAAAGCAGCAGCAAGCATGGGGAGCAGCGGCAAGCATCGGGAACATGGGCAACATCGGCAACATTGGCATCAGTGGCAATCAGCAATGAGCAGGGCACGGAGCACAAGGGCATCATTTACGCTACGCATACTCCCCCCGTCACGCAGGCAGACGCCGTCACAACTGCACCGGAAGCGGCAGAGGACGCTGGTGATTCCACAGCCAAGGCTTTCATAAAATCTTCTATGGTCAGTCATGCCGCCATTGAGCAAGGAATGCTGATAACCGCTGTCTGGTGACGTACCGTGCTGCAGTGATAGCAGCCTGAGTTTGGCATCCTTTTGAACGTGCGGATTGTCCAAAGCCGCAATTTGAGGACATCACGCCCGATTGGGCCTCTGATCATAGGCGTGCACCAGAATCTGATGGAGCTCGTGCCCCTGCTCTTGCACTAGCTCCTGCTCCTGCTCTTGTTCTTGCTCCAGTAGCCAGTCCTATTCCTTTGGCAACAGCTACTGCTGGTGCATCCCCTCGTGATGCTGAAGGGAAAGCAGCTGCTGCTCCCGCTCATCCTCCAGATCTCACTACAGACCGTGAGCGATTGGTAGTCAGGCGGAAGCGGTGGTGTTCCAAAGGTAACGAGTGGCTGCCTACTCCCGGTCCTGCTCCTGCTCCCACTCCCTCTCCCGCTTCCGTTCCTGTTCCCATTCCCGTTTCTGTTCCTGCCTCTGCTCCTGCTCCTGTTCCTGCTCTGTCGCCTTCGCCTGCTCCTGCTCCCGTCCCTCTTCCTGCTCCCACTCACGCTCCTGGGCCTTTGCATGCTCTTGCTCTTGAGCCTTTTCCTGCTCTTGAGCCTGCGCCTACGCCTGCTCCCGCTCCCAGTCCTGCTCCCAATGCAGTGATGGCATCAGAGCAAGGTGTGCATGGGGTGATGGACTTGCCGGCATCCGGTGTTAGGACGGCCATTGAATTTGCCAAGAACGCAGTAGTTTTTGCATCCGTGGCCTCTGCTAATGCTTCTGTTGCTCTGAGTGAGGCCGAGGCCACATTTCAGAATACAATGCTTGCCATGTCTTCCACTCTGATCCACTACTCTGTACCAAATTGGACAGCATTGACAGCTGAACACATTTGTGAAAGCTGGATGCATCCTAAGGCTCCTGCTGCTGCTTCTGTCCCTGCTTCATCGATTCCTTGTCCTCATGATGTAGCATGCACCCTCCAAATGGCAAGAGCCTCATTCACTCCTCGTCCTGAGCATTCTCCTACCGAGGCTCATACCTTCGCAAGCGTGAGAGATCGTCTTCCGTCCTGCATAAAGACGCACTACGAGGATGCTGAGGCTTATTTCATTGCCATGGCTTGTGACACTGCTCGTGGTAACGCCCCTGCTCTCGGTGCTCCTACTCCTGCTCCTTCTCTCGCTCCTGCTCCTGCACATGCCCCTGCTCCTGCACCTGCGCCTACTACTGATCCTACACCTGCTCCTGCTACTGCTCCTCATGCCACTGATACTCCAATGCTTCTCATCTTTGGGCTTCCTGCAGCAAGAAACAGCAGGAAGCAGCGTCGGTCTTTGGCACGGGGAGGCAAGCAGAAGAAGAAACAAACAATTAAGTAGTAGCAACAGCAGAAGCAGCAGCAAGAGCGACATCTTCAAGCTGCAGGAAAGTGGAGTTGTGAAAGTGTGAAGATGTGAAGCTGTGGAGGTGCGTTAGGAAGCTACATGGAAGCTTCTGGAAAGAGGACAAGGAAGAAAAAGAGGGGAGAACAACCTCCCGCACCCGCACCCGCACCCGCACCCGCACCCGCACCTGCACCCGTACCCGCACCCGCACGCGCACGAGCACACGCAGGCGCACCCACCTGCACACCCGCACCCGCACCTGCACCCGCACAAGCACCCACACCCACACCCGCATCCGCACCTGCACCCACTCCCGCACCCGCCTTGCATATCAGTAAAGTGTGAAGGCATCCTAGAACCCTCAGATACCCCGAAGGAGTGTAGTTTGAGGGAGACGCAGACCTAGATGTTGGGAGGGTGGAAGGCAACGTAAGGTGTTACGGCTGTCCCAATTGTGGTACCCATGAGACCTGCTGTGGCTTTAGATGGTGGTGAAGCCGTAAACCCGATACCTGGAGTTCCTGCTTGGATGTGTTCCTCCACACCATTAAATTGATCATTGTCCCTCTTTACCTGTTCTTTATCCATGCCTGTACCATAAGAATCATGCGTAGAGTGACATGTTTAAAAAACCATGCTTTAAAGGAACATGCGTGCCTTTGGATTCATGTCTTAGATGCATACTTTTGGTATGTTTTAATTCGCACAATCTGAGGCAACGCTAAACAAAGATTCATGCTTGAAGACATGGACTAATGTGCAAGTTGCTCTGAGGGCATCTATGACATATGAGCTTTGAAAAGCATTCTTGAAGAAACATGATAATGCATGTATGTTTTAGATGTGTGAAACTATGGAAAAATTCCAAAACACCATCTCTAAACTCACCACCCACCATATCACCGAATTAGCCAGTTACACTTTTAGAAGACAATCAAAGCATATACATGAGCATGCAATGCATGTGAGAAATGAGAATGCAAGAACAATACCTTACATACATTCTTTTACTCCAACTAATGTTTCTACCTATGGTGGAGAACTCCCGGCTATACAGGCAGGGGTGCCGGGTACCTTGGAACAAACGTTTTTTTATCTAAATTCATGTTTACATCATGTCTATATCACCTTACATGCATATGTAACTGACTATAAATCAGGTTGAAAGATTTATGATGAGATTCATAATAATTCTTTTACCTTCATTGAAATTTGTACACGCCAACTTATGTCAATGAGTACATTTTTAGGCAACAACATTCTTTTGCCGGATATGTTGCTTGACCTGTCTTGGCACGTATTGAAGGTTGTGCTTTGGTCGTCTTTGTCGCATCCGGGGAAACTTGTGGTTCATGCCTCGAAGACCAGACAAGAATAGGTCGCTACGACACCCCAATAATCTGGGATCAAACCCTGTTGTTGATCACATGGGGAACGTGGCAGAGATGCTACGGGAAATCTGAAAAGCCCCATGGTTATGAACATTCAAGATGAGTAGCTGCGCCTGTATTAACCATTGAACCGGAATGTGTCGGGCCTCCATTGACAAACGAAACGTGTAGAGTAGGGTGCATCTACCATCGAAACGGTAACTTCAGCAAGCATCGACCAATGATGACATGCAGTGCACGCAGAAACTCATGACGCATTGTTGGCACTTGAAAAACTGTCAGCAGCATCTGGACTGTTGGCGACGTTGATGTGTCGTGTTTCTGCCATTTCTGGGGAATATTCAGCAGTAGACTTGTCTTCAAAAGTACACTTCACAGATACCTGACATATGTGGATGTTATAGCCATCATCTTTTTCGTTTTCAGGTAAAGGGACCACCTAAGCAGCTCCTTGGATCGTGGCATCTCATGTATTCCCTAACCTTAAGTAGTAGATTTACTTTCCACCTTCCCTTCCCACCCCCCCCCCTTCATACTCCAATCCATTATCTACCAGCGATCTCGAGGTGGAAAAATACTGGCCAGTGTCGCGCTCCGCGAATCTTGGCTGCCGGAACGAAGTGGGAAAACAGGAGTCGACCATCGAAATGGTTGCTCAATCTTATTTCTTGACTGTGNAAGTACACTTCACAGATACCTGACATATGTGGATGTTATAGCCATCATCTTTTTCGTTTTCAGGTAAAGGGACCACCTAAGCAGCTCCTTGGATCGTGGCATCTCATGTATTCCCTAACCTTAAGTAGTAGATTTACTTTCCACCTTCCCTTCCCACCCCCCCCCCTTCATACTCCAATCCATTATCTACCAGCGATCTCGAGGTGGAAAAATACTGGCCAGTGTCGCGCTCCGCAAATCTTGGCTGCCGGAACGAAGTGGGAAAACAGGAGTCGACCATCGGAACGGTTGCTCAATCTTACTTCTTGACTGTGACATCATTGGTCCTTGCTGATATGTACCATTTAGCCGGGGATGGCAGTCTCCACCGACCACTGTAGTAGGTGTAGATCCATGTATCAACCATAAATCTGGGTAATTGTGCTTGCATCAACCGTCAAAGTAGCCTGTGAAGCTGATTGCGTCTCCGATTAATCCAGCTGATCATAGACAATCGGAACCAGTGTCTGCAATGACATTGGTCTTCCCACTGCTCCACATCTTCTGTGCACCCAGCACCCGTGTGTGCAAGCACAAGCAGTCAGACCAACATTACCAGCAGGGCAGGCGGCACCGCTGCCAATGCCAATGCATTTCATACAACAACAGTAGCGGCATCAGCAGCATCAGCAGCATCAACAGAAGTAGCAATAGTAGAAGTAGCAACAGTAGCAATAGCAACAGCAGCAAAATCAGCAGCAGCACCACCAACATCAGCAGCGAGAGCAGCAGGAGCAGCATTGGCAGCATCGACAGTAGCATCAGCAGAATCAGCAGCAACAACATCGCCAAAAGCAGCACATTCAGCAGCAGTAGTAGCAGAAGAAACAGCAGCAGCGCCATCTCAGCCCCCCCTGCCAGCACCAGTCATGGAACCACCAGCAGGTGTGCACAATGAGCAATGTGGGAAAAAGCGCTAGCTTACAAGCTAGAGGCAAGCACGAATGGACGTGAGGGTGTACACAATGAGCAAAGTGCTTCGTCTGAGTCCATGGGAAGGTTATGCTTGCGGGTTGACAGTATGTAATGGTGCATGAGAGAAGTGAACAGTCTGAAGTACCGAGGGGGGGCAACGAGAATGTCTCATTTGGTTCCAAGACTGCCAAAAATGCCATGAATTCCAAGACTCCAAGAGAAAATGTCACATCTGGTTTTGATGGCGTATGAAAATGCAAGCGTGCCAAGTTGCCATGGCTTATCTCTACAATACCATATGTTATGCCAGATTTAGGTGAGTAATGCAAGAGACCGTCATTTGTCATTGCATGTCATCTGTTGCCCATGTGGTGCACTACTATCTCCATTCTCACCTTTCAGATATGAAGCCATTTGCAGTTGATGAGGGTTGATACAAGGAAGCCAACGAGAAGACTGTGTGTGCCATTGTTCATGAAAAATTGAAGGGCTTCTTTTCTGTAATCAGGGTTCTTAACGGCAGAGCAAGAAACATGATCTGGAACAAAAGTCTGAACCCGTTTCTTACATCCAGTCCAGCCACCATTTGGCTGATCCTCCAAGTTTGGACAGCACACAAGATGATGACACTAACTAGAACAACGATGAACCTTGACCTGTTTCTCTGGAAACCATGGGTTCATAAAGGTCCCTCTCGCCACAAAGAAACAAGTATTGTTGATTTCATGGTGAAGACGGGAACCAAGGGCAACCGACCACTATTTACGTGTTATAGATTGGGAGTTTACCTCGGAGTTGCTCATTGTAGAATTCAATCAGTAAGCACGCGTGTCTTCTTCCGTATGCATGCCCCTCCCATGCATTTTTCATATTCATCCTGAACCCTAATTGCAATTCATTGTGATCTTTCAGGCTCAGGCACTCCTGAAAAATAGAAGGTGGCTGCCACGCGATATGTAGAGTGTTAGTTGTCTTCAGACCGTGGATCCTCCGACTGCATCATGTGCCAACGGCGCGAAGGTCACATCCAAAGAAAAGCCTTCCCTTTACAAATTGATTACAAATGCACTTTCAGCAACCAATGTTTCTGCACTGGCGTTCCCTCTTGCCGTAGGTGCAAGGTAAATTGCGAGGCAGTGTTGCATCACCTCGACATCAAAATCAACAGCAGGTATTCAACCTATTGGCAGTATTCAACCTTCCCTTTCCTTCTGTTTTTTCTTTTTGACATTCCCTTTCTTTGCAGTTTTTTTTCGTGTTAGCAAGTGTATCAGTATGGAATTGTACTTAATCTTGCGCTGTGTGTCACCATCGTCCTTTGGCAGGAGAGGTCAGCACACCATGATCGTCGACAGTCTGGGATACCTAGTGAACTCGTTTTTTAGCTTAACTAAGTTTTAAATGTGGATGGGAGTTTGAAGCATGAGCCGTTTCCAACAAATTCACAATGCAAGTTGATGAGAGAGTATGTGAGCAGCCAGGAATCTCTTGCATCAACCCTGTCTGGACTTCCCCGTGTTAAAAAGTGCCCCTGCCATGGATGCATTTTGCAGTTTTCTTGGTCCGACCACAGGAGATTAGTTGGATGTCCAATGGGATTAAAGATTTGGACTCCTTGGATTTTTCCATGCTATTTCGAGCTTTCAGTTGCTCAATTTGGTTGAGAATTCAGAGAGTTAGCCCTACCCAAAGTTTGGGTGGTGCGGCGGGTGGAATCTGGTAGCCGTCCGGGGCGACGGGATACTCCACCGCCGGTGGTCCGTGTTCAGCTCCAACTGGCTCCATAGAACCCAAGGCCCTAGAGGAAGCAATCAGGGAGGTCCCCTGGACTAGGGAAAGCCACCCTTTGACTTGTCAATTAAGAAAAGGCGCTTCGAGCCGTCGTCGGCTCGTGTCGGAGACGACTCACGTCGGCGGCAGCCAAAGGCGGCTCCACCAAGGGTTGCTTGGATGGACGTAGCAGGGGCTATACTGCTCCGTTTTGGACGTGCTTGGATGCGTTAGAAAGCTCATATCATAGGCTATACGAATCTGATGTAATCCCACCAAAATAGAAAACCATTAATTATTCGCAGCCTTTCTTAGTTTCCGCAATCTGTATTCTGCTAGAATTCTGGTCCCTTATTGTTGTCGCGACCCAAAGCACACACCTCCCTTGGAAGTCTCTTTGCACTAAGTAGCCGTGGGCACTTAGGCAGTTCAAGGCATGCCAGGACATGAATACTGACAAAGGGTTATGGGCCCAAAGCCCTGACCTGCCTACCAAGACGTTCACGGCTTCCGCAACGCACGGGAGTGTCGCTCCTGACGACATCGCTGTTATTTTTTGAGACTGTCCATTGCAGAAGTTCAACATGGCACAGAAGACAGAGTCCTCGTCCATCCAAAAGTACATGGGCGGCCCAGGCTTTGGGCTGTGGTGGTGGCATTTTGAGATCTATCTCGCGCACAAGGGACTGCTGGAGCTCATTAAGGGCACGGAGGTTCAATATGCGAGCGCAACGGACGAGGAGAAGACGGCCTTCGCGAGGAAGAACACGGAGGTGTTGATGCTCCTATTGTCGGTGCTACATGAATCTCAGTGGGGCTATATCCATGGCTACAAGCTGGCAGCCGACGCATGGAAGAAGCTCTACTCCATCCACCAATCAACATCCCTAGCCAACAAGATCTTCGCAATGAAGCGACTCTTGACGGTGAGGATCGAGGAGGGTGAGGATGTCATTTTCGCCATGCAACAAATCGATTCTCTTGCCTCACAATGCAATGATATGGGGTGGAAGATTGACAAGAATATGTAGGCAATGGCGCTCCTCATGGCTCTACCTGACAGTTGGGGTCCTCTCATCCCCGTGCTGGGAGGTTGGGAGGACGATAAACTCACCTACGGCGCAGTCGTCGAGCACATCCGCAATGAGGTGCACCGTTGGAGCGGTTGCGAGACCTCGTCATCATCAATTGCCCTGGTCACCGAAACACAAGGTGGTAGCAGCAGCGGCAAGCGAGGCGGCGGTAACGACGGCGGGAAGAAGGGCGCCAAGAGGGGTGCATGCCACAACTGTGGCAAGGAGGGCCATTGGGCCAAGGAGTGCCCGGAGGAGACGCAGTCCGGTGGCAAGGGTGCCAAAGGCAAGAAGGCGCTCCTCAACGGCACGAAGAACCACGACCTGAAGGGTGCCAACCGGCAGTGCCTCGACTCAGGTGCGGAGGAGCACACCCAAGTCAAGAAGTTGGGGTCCATCTGTCACTCCGCACTTGGCCACGGTCTAGAGTAAACGGCGCCGACAGGCAAACCGCCGACCGCCCTTGGTATTTCAACCAAGGTAGAGATCACCCACGGAGTGGTGTTTCCACACTGAAAGGTTCACTTAGCTTGTCCCAACCGTGGCCCGAGAGTGTTCCAAACTCTCACCCAACTGGAAATACTACACACCAAAGTGTGCACTTGCACTTGTTCTTTACACTCTTTCTTGGTGGCCAACAAGGGATTAGTTTTCTCCCAAATCTCAAGAGTAAGAGATGATGATACAATCACATGCAAATGACAGGCCTTATATAGTCTCTGGTCAGTGCTCCCAGTGGCTCCTTGGAGGGACCTCCCCCCAAGGCTACCCTAGACAGTGTCATCAGNAGGCAAACCGCCGACCGCCCTTGGTATTTCAACCAAGGTAGAGATCACCCACGGAGTGGTGTTTCCACACTGAAAGGTTCACTTAGCTTGTCCCAACCGTGGCCCGAGAGTGTTCCAAACTCTCACCCAACTGGAAATACTACACACCAAAGTGTGCACTTGCACTTGTTCTTTACACTCTTTCTTGGTGGCCAACAAGGGATTAGTTTTCTCCCAAATCTCAAGAGTAAGAGATGATGATACAATCACATGCAAATGACAGGCCTTATATAGTCTCTGGTCAGTGCTCCCAGTGGCTCCTTGGAGGGACCTCCCCCCAAGGCTACCCTAGACAGTGTCATCAGTTTTGATGACATGGCACCCTCTGTGACCGCCGAGTGGCGCTTGATCCACCTTGGACCTTAGAGGCTTCTAGGAAGCTTCCTTGGCCCTTTTTAGTCACAAAGAAATTTTTTGGTCCTGGGAGGGTTCGACCCCGGACCTCTCGCTTGCGAGACGGCACCTTCACCCACTAGGCTATAGGAAGTTGTCCTAAGGAGCATGCACCAGGTACACTACCAAGAGTAGACCAAGGGGACTTACTCCACAAAGATGAGTCGTGCATGCCTTGTCTCTCTTAGCCTCTCTTGCATGTCGCTGGGGGACTTGCGCTACAAGCGCAGTGCATACCCAGTCTAAATCTTCCGCTGATTGCACCAGGGGCATACACAGAACATAACAAACTCTCCCTTGTACCTGCATCCATCTGCGGCTAGATTCCTGCTGCGGCCATGGGCCCAGCGATGTCGGCCACGTGTGAAGTGGGCCGCCTGTTCAGCCCTCGTCTGCTGCGCTCACCATCCCGATGCCCCGTGCCCCTGCCATGTGCGGGTCACTGTCCAGCGGCTTCGTCAGGAAGTCCGCGAGCATCTGCTTGGTCGCGATGTACTGCAGATCCACCACTCCCTTGGCNTGTCCTTCATCTGAAACCGCCCATGCAGCTTCTCCTTGAGGGCCTCGAGGGCCTTCATGGAGGTGGAGGCCAGAATCAGGTCATCCACGTACAGCGCTACCAGCAACAGCCCCTGGTCATCCGCACACACATACACGCTGGGGTCGTTGTGGCAGTGCGAGAAGCCTAGGCCAGCCATGAAGCTATCCATCTCCTTGTGCCAGATCCTTGGGGCCTGTTTCAGCCCGTAGAGCGCCTTGATGAGGCGACACACCTGCCCGGGTTTTGCCTTGACACCCTCGGGCACCTCCATTAGTATCTCCTTGTCAAGCTTCCCGTAGAGGAAGGCGGTCTTGACGTCCATCTGGTGGATTTCCATGTTGCGCGCCGCAGCCACAGCCAGCAAGGTGCGGATGGANCGACAAGGTCGCGCGTGTAGTGATAGCGGATGTCGATGTGTTTGGTCCGCCTGGAGAGAGTGTCCTTGAACGCGATGTCCATCGCGCTCTGGTTGTCGACGTGGACGACCGTGGCCTCCTTTTGTGGTGCGTGCATCTCAGCGAGCAAGCTGCGTAGCCACTGCGTCTCTTTGCACACCTCAGAGAGCGCCACGTACTCAGCTTCTGTGGTTGAGATGGAGACACAGTCTTGCTTGCGGCTGGCCCACGACACAGCGCCACCGTTCACAAGGCACACAAAGCCCGAGGTGGACTTCCTATCATCCACGTTGCCTCCAAAATCTGCGTCGGTGTAGCACTTGAGGCGCAAAGGGTCTGTTCCTTGAAGGCCGCCGTACTGCAGCCCCATGTGCCGTGTCTTGTTGAGATAGCGCAAAATGCGNCGTAGAGCGCCTTGATGAGGCGACACACCTGCCCGGGTTTTGCCTTGACACCCTCGGGCACCTCCATTAGTATCTCCTTGTCAAGCTTCCCGTAGAGGAAGGCGGTCTTGACGTCCATCTGGTGGATTTCCATGTTGCACGCCGCAGCCACAACCAGGAAGGTGCGGATGGATGGGAAAGACGCGACAGGAGAGTAGGTCTCGTCGTACTCAGACCCTGCTCTCTGCGAGAACCCCTTCGCGACGATCCTTGCCTTGTACTTGTCGATGCTGTTGTCTTGCTTGCGTTTGATGCGTAAGACCCACTTCACGCCCACCACGTGTGCGTTTGGTGGTCTGTCCACCAGCTCCCACGTTCCGTTCTCTTTGATGGAGGCGAGCTCGCTCTCCATCTCCTCCTTCCACTTAGCGGCGTCCGGCCGCGAGAGAGCCTCGCCGATGGTAGCTGGCTCTCCCTGCGCAAGGCACGACCAACTCAGGCCAGTCCACTCGGCCTTCCCTCCAACGTACTGCTTCGCAGGCTTTGCTTGGCGCTCACTGCGCCGCAGTGGTGCTGGTGCTGGTTGCTTGTGCTGCTGCTGCTGCTGTGCTTCCCCAGGAGGGGTCGCTGGGAGGGAAGAGCCACTGGCCTCCGAGGAGGCCTTGGATGTCTCTGACGCGGTGTCAGATGTCAACTCCGCTTCAGCATGAGCGGACGCTCTCCATGAATTGGCAGCCTCGCTGTCTACGGCCACTGGCGTCCCACGCCAGTTAGGCGGGGGTGTGTCACCCGCCTCCAGCAGCACGATCCACTCTCCCTGTTTTGGAGAGTTCTCTGGGTCCAGCAGTTCTTCCTTGCCGTGTGACTCTTCATGGAAGGTCACATCTCTGGAGGTGATGACTCTCCCTGCTGCCTGGTCCCACAGCCTGTACACCTTGTGCGCGGCCTCGTAGCCGATCATCACGCACTTGCGCGCACGTGCATCCAACTTCCCCGCTCCTTGCCCGTCCTGGACTTTGGCCCAAGCCGTGCAGCCGAATGCCTTTAGGTGAGAGGCATCCGGCTTCTTTCCCGACCACGCCTCCTGCGGCGTCATGNTGCACTTTGCTCCTTTTCTGTCCCCTTGCTGCGCAATGCTGCAGCAGGCATGAGGTTGATGAGGTAGCATGCAGTGCGCGCTGCTTCTGCCCAGAAGCGAGGAGGGAGCTTTGAGTTGAACAGCATGGTTCGCGTCATGGCCAGAATGGTCTGGTTCATGCGCTCGGCCACGCCGTTGCTTTGCGGTGTGTAGGGGGTAGTAGGTTGGTGGACAATGCCGTGTGCCCGAAGCCACGGCTTGCACCCCTCGTACTCTCCGCCGTTGTCGCTCCGTAGGGCCTTGACCTTCCGCCCGGTTTGTCGCTCCAACATGGCGACAAACTCCTGCAGGCGCTCCAGCACCTCTCCCTTGGTTTTGAGGAAGTACACCCACACCTTCCGAGAGTAATCATCGATGAAGGTGAGGAGGTACTTGGAGCCGCCGTTGGACGTGGTGCGCATGGGGCCACACACGTCGCTGTGGACGAGGTCGAGTATGCCCTCTGCTCTGCGACCGTTTTTGGAGAAGCGTTTTCGCTTTGTCTTGCCTTGCAGGCAAGCCTCACACCCAGCGTTGCATCCACCCTTCAGCTCACACCCCTCCAGCCCGCGTACAAGCTTCTGCTCCTGCATGACCTGCAGGGTGCTATCGGCCACGTGCCTAAGGCGTCTGTGCCACAGCTTCGCAATTGCTCCTCCCGCGTCTTTAGCCGCCACAGCAGGCGGCATGGATGGTGTCTTGGCGTTTGGCGATGGTGCAGCTTCCGCTCCTGCCTCTGCCGCCCCAGTGTGCCCTTCCCACTCTTCGTATGCAGAACGTAGAGCCCATCCGTTCGTGGCACCTTGGCGACAAGGTCTGACGCAGCGTAGGTAATCGTCACGTCCTCGTTCTTCAGGATGACGGCTTCCTTCTCTGTGAACACCACTGTCATCGCGTGATCCGGAATCCGCGAGACAGAGAGGAGGTTCGCGGCAAAAGTTGGCATGTAGACAACGTTCTGCAGCCACAACTCCTTGTCGGCTCCGTTGAGCCACGTGTGCACGACCTTCTCTCCCTCACCAGCTGCGTACTCGATGCCGCCGTTGGCGCACCGGAACTTGGCCGTGGACGGTATGAGGGACGAGAAGCCACATGCCTTGCGAGAGGTGTGGTAGTCCGTGCCACAGTCGAGCCCAAAGGCTCCCGGCCGCAGCAGCGCAGAGCCCTTGGGAGGGGCCTTGCTCTCGGCCATCATGCTCGTGGACGTCGAGTCCACCTTCTTACTCACATTGCTGCTCCCACCACCGCCTCCTTCCTTCTTTGGTACGCGACACTCCCGCGCCCAATGCCCGGCCTTGCCACAATTGTGGCACTTGCCCTTCTTCTTGCCGCTCTTCCCGCCGCCACTACCTCTGCTGTTGCCATGAGAGGAGGTGCCTCCCGAGCCACTCGCATATGCGGCGTTGTTGATGACCCCATTGTTGCGCCGCATGGCCTCGTTCCGGAAAAACTCGGAGACACGAGGGTACGTGAACTCCGACTCCTCCCAACCACCCAAGGTGGTGATCATGGGGCTCCAGCTTGGCGGCAAGGCCATGAGGAGAATCATGGCCTGCATCTGTTGGTCGAGCTGCCAGGACATGGCGCGGGCTTCTTGAAGCAGTCCTTCGAACTGCTGGAGGAAGTCCGAGATGGACTCCCCCTCGCCCACCCGCAGCCCGATGAGGCGCT
>SZWC01002372.1:66637-91366 GCA_023375785.1 Penium margaritaceum | reverse complement strand
CACACCCTAATGGGCGCCACACGCAGGGAACGCCGTGCGCCAACTGGGACACGGCGTGCCAACAACGGCGACGCGGGCGCCGTCCGCCAACAGGCGTCGCGCGCCGCGTGCTGTGCGCCAACGAGCGCAAGAGAAGAAGCTGGAAGAGGGGGCAAGGCACCAACGCGCCCCGAGGAGGAGACGATGGTGGCGGCGGCGTTTGGCCAGCAAGCTGAACCGAGGAATCAGCTCATGGGGAAGAGGCCGATACACAGGACCGCAGCAGAAGAAAGAGGTGTAGACAAGTCTCCACACGTGAAGGTGAAGCAGAAGTGGAGGCAACCCACAGGTCAAAAATCTAGCGATGATGCCATGTTGAAAGTGTTTAACTCAATAAGTTAATTGAAATAAAGTGTGGATGGTACATATGCTGAGAGCGCATGAGCATCCGATGTCGTTGGGTTGCTCTGCGCGCAACCCAACGGCAACCAAACAACTTTCACAACCGTTGAGGAGTCGCCGCCCTCGCTTTTGGGAAAATCCCAAAGAGAGCGTATCGAACCATTACTGCTACTAGCCAACCCATGTCACAGCTTCGGGCATTACTGACTACTTTAACACAATTACACATGCCTAGCATCACAGGTAAGCACATTTAAGAGTTACTACTTCAACACTAATAAGTGAAAGCATTTTTGAGTAGAAAACTATTTCATAACTAGATGTTATAACCTCGATATAATGACGGAAACAGGTCTTATGTCTTTTGAAAAATGAGGAACATGACCCATCATTTGTTTCTTTATACCAGGAATACAACTAATTCTTTTGACTTTAGTTTTAAACGATATCTTCTGTGAATAAGAGACATCAAAACCTTGAGAAAGCCATGAAATTATGAGGATGAATAATACACTCGAAGCAACACTAAAAACATTTGTTTAGAATAAAATGTAAATTTCAGATTCAAAAGAAGAAAAAAAATCATCTTACTTGGTTCCATTCTTTTAAAACAAAAGTTGAAATCTGGAAATTTATACACGATTTCAACTTGTGTCCCACAATTGTATTTAACCGGAAATTCAAGTAAGTTTTTCATAGTCTGGAATTTCTCCCCAAAATATCAAAAAAAAATCAAAAGAAATTCTATGGACGTTTCCTGCTTTCTAAATCAAAATGTAGAATAATTTGTTAAAAAAAAGGCATGAAAAGGTTTAGACAATTTTGTTAATTAAATGTTATGGAAGTTATTGGGGAGTCAGAATACGAACTATGTTATAAATCTGGTAAAATAATTTGATTTTGTAAATAATCAGTGATATAGAGGTATTGTTCTTTATTGTGTTCGATACATAAATACTTTTATTATAATTTAGAGTTATAATGTTATCAAAACGATAATTTGAGATGGAAACAAAGAATTATGTGGAATGGTTTTCACAGAAACGATTGAAGATGAAATCATTGTTATCGTACATGAAACAGATTTCAAACAAGTTAATGTTTTATGGCCAATAGGTTTTGAAAGCACATTTATTTTGAGAATTTGTATTATTATTATAGATTTCATAACAATACCAAGATACATTACATGGTGCATTCGAGAAATAATTTCAAAATATGGTGATATGGTATAAAGACATTTTGAAATGTATATGAGTTGGTAAGTAAACAAATTCCCTTAAGAGTAACGTACTTGTTGTAATAACATTAAGGGTTATTCGAAAAAAGGGTGATCTGAACTATGCATGAAGAAATATGTACCAAAAAATGTTGCCTTGTTTTCATAAATAAGACCCGGGACAACTGTTTTGAACATATTTTAACAAGGTGGTGATTATGATGATATTCAAGATTGGAAGGAATTTATGTGGTAGGAAATTTAATATTATCATAATAGCTAAGTTAGCACATAGAAATGAATCCTTTCATAGAATTCATTCAATTACGTTTATTCGAATAAGAAAGGGTTTAGATCAAAGTTATGCAAGAAAAAGCATTTGTTATGTGCTCGTGTAAGAGTAAGATGATCTTGAAATATCTCAGAGAACCACTCAAATAAATCTTGGGGATTTGTAAAGATGAAGATATCCTTTTGAATATTCAAAGGATCTTTTGAATGGTTTCATTATTGCCTTTATCTCCATTTCAAAACATTAATGTCATCATGATTTACTTGTGATTGTATTTCACCGTTTTGGATCCCCATAGGGGTATGTACAAATGATTAACAAGTACAAATGAATGTTTCGTATTATTTCATATAAAAAAGGGAAAAGTTCCCTTTTCGTGAGTCTTCAAATCCATTCAATTGGTGGTCATTCAGTTGAATTACATGAACTTCTATAGTGTGTATGTGATATTTGGCATGCTTCATGAAGAATGTTTTGGTTATGTTTTTGCGAGCAAAGCAAACCACAAGAAAATATTTAACTTTGAAAAAATATCACTACATTACAACAAAATGCTTTTCATTTCTTTTGATTCACGAAGGTTAAGGTTAAGGAAACAATGTGTTGAGAGAAAAAGGAATGTCAAAGATGAACGAGGGAAATCTATAAAGTAGGAGTAGAGAGGTGGCAAGGATGGATAGACATTTATTACGATTGCATCTTCTTATCATGCACATGCTCATGATGAATTTACCCTATTGCTTGTAATCCTTAACATTACTTTAAAGAAACGTGTTTGGCCAACAAAGGGAGTTGTGATGTTTAAAATCCACATGAGGGTGATTTCTTTAACTACCATGGGAACATCATACTACATTCTATTTCACCAATACTTTAATTATTTATCAAGATAGCTAAAGTAAGGCAACCAAAAATCATGGCTTTGACAAAGTGTTTAGTCCAACCCTCTCAAAATTGTTTACTTTTACAATTATCTATCCAGAGAATCAGCTACTTTATGTTGTAAGGTCTTGCCGAGTCTAAGATGTTTTTACTTTATTCCATACGTTTCAATTACAACACGAGCAACCAACATAGTGATTCATAAAATAACGCATTTTCAAGGTTTTAAAAGAGTGGAATTCAACACAAAGGTGGGTCTCAACGTTGTAAGTGGGTTCATGAGTTGTAGACTTGATTCTTTGAAACAAGATGTAAGGATATGTGAAGCACAATCAAAGCCACATAGAAGTGATTGAGATCACCACCGGAAGTTCCTGAATGGAGTAGGTGGAGATGGAAGACTTAGTAAAGGCGTAACCTATTATGAGGGGAGTAATGTTGTAAGAAAGATTGATTCTGCTTTGATGAAGATCGGTTGAGACAAATGAAGATATGATTCATGAAAGAGAAGTTTTAGGCAAACAGGGACTAATGGGGGCAAGGTGGGGATGGTGATTAAGCAAGGTGGTCAAGATGAAAAATGAAGGATTTTTATAGCCTTTTCAATGAGTTTAAGGATAAACTTTTTGATGAGGAAGAGGATAGAGGAGGGAGTGGTGGGAGAGAAGCAGACAAAGTGGATGGAGTGTTTGCATACCGTAGTGATCATGAGAGGACGGAATAGAAGAGAGCAACGGAGAGGAGGGTAGGGTGATTAGAGGCAACGGTTGCAAGCAAGTTGTGAGGCTAAGAAGGGGAAGAAGGAGAAGGTTGAAGATGAATGTTGTGATTGGGGAGGGGGATGAAGAGGGAGTTGTTAAGGGGTGGGGGGAGGATTGGTATGGAGGAGAAAACACAAAGGAGTGGGGGAGCTAGACGATGGAGATGGGAGAGGAGGGATTGAGATATGGCGAGCAATGAAGGGATGATCATTTTAGAACGAATGGAATGAGGGCATTCAAAAAGTGATGGGCATCGCTAGAAGAGAAAAATAGCAAGCACAGCAAGGAGAAGATGTGTGTTTGAAAACATCATTCTTTACATTCATATAAAAGGAAGGGGAATGAGAAGGCAACAGTGCATGCATCAATACAAAGCTAGTAGCATGTGCCATAAGGATAGGGAAACATAATCGTAGACAACGTTTAGATTGTGACACAAAAGAAACATCATTAAGACTATAAGGAACCTAGAATGGAGGGCGACATGGACATTATTTTACGATGTGTGGAAAGGAAACACATTACAAGCAAGACGGTGGATAAATGATGGGGAATGCATATAGATTGTGGCTAGGAGAACAAGGAAGAAAAGGAAACAAGATGAAGAATGGGTCTTGGTTGAGTTCAGTCTGTAAGGAGGAGGGAAAGGGAAGGATTTGACGGCGATGAGAAGTGGAGTGAGTGGGAAAAGGGTGATGAGCTTTGAGGGGAAGAAAGGAAAATTGTAGTAAGAGTTAAGATTAAAAGGGTTAAATGAGGGGTGAAAGAAAGAGAAGGGGAAAGAGAGAGAGAAAGGTTAAGAAAGGGAGAGAGAGAGCATTAGAGAGAGAGAGATAAAGTCAAAGATTACAGAGCTGGGAAGAGGGGTAGAGGAGAGAGGGATCAAGCAGATATTAGAGAGAGGGAGGATAGAAGTAATAAAGGAATGTAGAGGAAGCAAGAAAGAGAAGGATGGGGATAAGAGTGAGACGACAAACGGTCCAAACCAATGGAGATATTGAGAGAAGAAAGGTGTTTGAGAAGGGAAGGGGAGGGGGGTATACCTCATAAATATAGTACTGCTACATGACTATAAAAAATGGGTCTCTTTGTCCTTTTCCCTAAAGGAATAGGTAAAAATAAAAGTGATTTTATAGAAACAAAAATCAACGCAAGAGAAGTTCATAGTGTTTTTTGTGATGATGATAAAGATGATGAAGATGTTGATGATGAAGTCAATAATGATAATGAGGATGGCGTGGAAATAGCCAAATGATGATGATGATGATGGTTAGGGGTGAAGGGTGCAACAGCCGATGGCATGAAATGTTTGGTGATGTAGATGAGATTATGAGACAAAAGTGGTAGATTATGGGAGGGAGGGAGAAAGAGTAATGGTGAGGAAGGGATGGGGGTAGAAAAGAGGTAAAACAAATGAATGTGGGGGAAATAAGGGGAATTAATGGGAAGGATGGAAGAGGAGAGGATTCTGAATGATGGAGGGGACTAAAGGAATGCAAAGGGAGGGGGGAAAGGAGTTTAGGCATGGGGGAAGAGAAAGAACAGAAAGAAAGGTAAAAAGGAGGAGAAAGAGGAGGAGAGAGAGGAAATGAAGGAGGAAAAGGAAGAGGAATAGGACAAGGAATTGAGGGCATCGGTAGACGAGGGGGTGATGGAGGTCCGGAGTGAGAGAATGTAGGAAGGGAGACAAGAAATGAGGTAAGGAGAGAGAAAGGGAGGAAGGTAGGTGAGGAATGAAAACACAATAGACGAACAAAGTGTGGGTAGGAGAATGAAGGAGGGCAAGATGTAGATGCCCATAGACACAGAAAGGTAAGGGAAGAGGGCAAGTTAAGTAGAAATCAAGAGGGAGCTAAGAGAACTACATGTAGGCATCCAAGACGCCACGGTACCCTTCCATCCATGACAATGGAAGTACCGAGCTCGTAAATCCTCAAGAGTGTGATTGCTAAATGTACCATACAAACATAAAAGCATTTCGATGTGGTCTTTAAATTAAGATACTTCAATTGCAAAGCAAGTAATGGAGAATCATTTCAATAAATCACATCTTTGCAGTAGCCTTTTTTTACAATGTTTGTTTGAAGATTAAGTAGATCAATATGGAAATAAATTTTGTATAAGTTGAAACATCTATCGACATATAAGGATTTCCAATGATAACAGTTTTCATTTTCACAACACTTCTAACATCCCAATCACTAGTAATTTTTAAATAATATAATGAAAAATGTGATAAATGATTCAGATAAAGGGATAATCGTTTTAGAAAAATAGGAATAAGTTGAATTTTCATGCATAAATGATTAATCCTTTGTATTCAAGTTACTCTCAAATGTACATATGTATATGAGTTTTTCTGTTAAAATGTATATGATTTATGATTTGTTAAGATTTTGTTTCATTTAGTTTATCCTTTGGAGTTGTTTCTTGATATAGAAGAGTATGATCTTTCGAATGGATTGTATTGTATTTCATCATAAATGACAGTTGCTTAATGAATATTCCGAATACTATATCTTAAGGCAATTATGATACTTAAAAAAACTGTAATAATGAATGTACTATTTAATTAAAAAAACAACTGTTTATCGCCTCTAATGAAATATCAAAGAAGTAAAGATCATGTATCCATTGTAAGTGAATATAAAGGAATTTGAAATAGTCAGAAGAGGGTGCATAACAAATGTGGTTTGATTTTTTTGTGTACCAAGTGTTGAGTGGGAGCTAAATAACATAAAAACACGGACTTCGTGCCAACATGAATGTTTCTAAATAGGTAAAAACAACATCTCATAGGCTTCTCAATAAACTCAAGATTCAACCTCCACAGCCAAGCGGAAGGGGTATCATGATACACATCCACCAAAGAAGAAGAAAGACTTTTGTCAGATGAGATATCGAGAAAGAGCCAAAGGAAGTGCAGAATCGTTGTTCTATATCGAATTTGTTTTTAACAGAATTCACACGAGAACATTTGAACATACTAAGGTTTTCTATTTCATACATCATTCTCTGATTTTATAATCGTTTGAGTGCTTCAACATGTGATTATTGAAGGTGTCAATATAAACAAGAATGGTTAAAAAAATCCCTGTCCATGGATGTAAAATTGTTCTTGAAATGTGAGATTCATGCAACTATGTGATGTTTTTATAATGTAAGAAAAGTGTAAATATATCCAAATGTTATGGAAGTGCATTATTTGTGCCAAACCGCTTTGATGAATTGAGTCCAAGTGATTCAATCTAGTAGAGGAAAACATCAAGATCAACGTTTGCAATCAACAATACAATGCTTGCAGGCATATGTGCTTTTGTACGTGCATAAATAGCAGAGCAATGTAATGAAAATTGTCCCATGAATGGAATGCATTTATTCAAAGTGATGCACCTCATGCCCGCCATGCCTTTTATACATCTTAGACCAAAATTACATTTTTGAATAACAATACACTTGTTCTTCGCATTTTTATGCATGTTTCCAAAGGAATGCTCAATCATCTCTCTTAGATTTTGAATCTTATGAGAACAATGCACTGTTGTGCTTACTTGACCCCACTTCCTTCGCTCACCTATACTTTTGCTCTCTTTGTGTGGCCTTTCCTCTAAGCATGCAGGCACTTTCACCTCCTTGGGACGAAAGGATTTAATCAACATTTGAAAGTAGATTAAACGCAAAATAATGGTTTTCCCTATACCATGTCAAAAAGGGAGACCGATCCAGCGAAAAGGCACAACCAAGGAGGCAAAAGAAGGAAAATTGCACTCATTAAGCATGGTGATGATACATTTGAATGATGGAGGAGACAAAAGCTTTTATGTTTGATGGCCTTGACAGCAAGGAGTTAATGAATTATAGAAAATCCCACGAGCTTTACTGTCCATAATCCTTCTTTTGAGTCAAGTCCAAGTGGGGTTTGTTCTTCGTATGTTGTATGTATTGATGTAGTGCATGCATTATGTATGCGATGACAAAAACATTGCCTTGTATATTCATCCTCTTTGCTGAATAAAATCACGTAAGATATACTTGTGTACATGAGTAAGAAAACTTCAAAGAATAAAAAAAGACCCATGAATTCTACAAGGCTTGACAATGCTTTTGCTTTACTTGCTGCGTGTTTCCCTCTTCAACTATACACACCCTCACCAATTATGTTCCTTTCACTACTTGGAGATGCAGCATTACTTTTGGTTTTATGTTTCACGCTTAGACATGATCACGTGATACATCAATTAAAGGCATAGAGTTGAGAGTGTATGTGTCGCAGACCACATAGTTTTGATTTTGATAAAAAATAATAATTTGAGATGACTAATTCATGATTTAGGTTACAAGTTCATACATACTTTGTGAGAAAAAACATCATTAAAAACGTTTTTTGCCCACACTTATCTTCGTCCTCCTTTGATATTCTATGTGTTATGATACACTAAGGCTCTATACTGGGTACATTTATGAAGTTTTTATCCATTATGCAACATCTACGTGATGTGATCCGAAAGGTTGATTACATGCAATGGAGTAAAGGAGAAAGGAAGGAGGGAGGGGGGTAGTAAGAGTAATGGGGGATTGATGTTACAAAAAAGATAAGAATATTCTTTAATAGATGACGTGTAGAGAAAACACAACAATCTAGGCAATGAAATCCTCTCTTATGCACCTGTGGACGTCATGATAAGTCATGAAAGCCAAAGTGGTCGTGATTGCTGTTCTCTGAAAACCATTATAAAAAATGATGTTTCACCTCCTTTGCACTTCATGGTGCGCACATGTATCTTAGTGCTGGCTTGATTTGCTTTCTTGTGTGGTATGCCTTGACCACCAACGAATCGATGATGCCACGTAAAGAGACAAAAAGAGCCCTCTTGATCATCTACTATAGACGTGCCTTCGTGTCATCCAAACATATCCAGAAGGGTGTCGTACTGTAGCACAATAACTTATGAAGCTGATTGGCCAAAAATCTTTGTTTGGAGCCTCATGAAGAAAATTTGTCAAACTTCTTGTCGCTCACACGCGTGACGCCACGCTTAGCAATTATGGACATGAATGTGTTGCAAATGTGGCTCAAGTGAAGCGGAGTGCAAGGTTCAGGCATGTGCTCTGGTGTCCAAAGAATCCCTCCTTTGATCACAGGTGACCTGCAAGGTGTCTCTTGCGTTCACAGCTACCATGCACCCTGGATGATTGCTTTGCTACTGATTTAATTGGTTGACGAGGCCCTCCTATAGTAAACTCAATGTAGATGAGAAGAAAATGTATTGACCCCTTCTTGGTTTAGCCTTGAATAATGCACGGTGAAAACTTTGCTTTGTTGGATGGTGCATACGACAGCTAGTAGTCGTGGCAGAGATACTTGACCGTTTTGCTAGTGGATCATGTTCACACGATTGCGACATGGATGATGGGGACGTGCTCTATTCCAAACTTGTCCAAATTATTGCCCTCCTTTTGACTTTGGTTAATGTCCAACAATCACAGGTAGGAGGTTTTGCCGGTAGATTCTCAAGGTTGGTGATGGTGTGAGCGAGGGAAGGTGCTGCATTAGCAATAGCATTATTATCAAGCTCCTGCATGAGAGATTCAAATGCAGCATGGTTTGCATTCTACCATGAACCATCTTGTAAATTTGGAAGCGACAATAGGGCTGCATGTTCTGTTACATCATCCACATCACCACATACCTGGTTTTCATCTAACTTGTTGTCAAACAACACAACACGCTGGTTGTGCTTCGGCTGACGGAGTTGCTCATTGACACTCTTAATCAGTGATGGCTTAATGAAACGTGGTTTTCTCCACACCACCACTACTTGGAAAGCCACATGCATGGTGCTAGGTGATGAAAAAATGCATGGAGGAAGAATGAGCTGGTGTGTGTGGTTGATCGACTCCATGTTGCTTTTAAGGAATAGGGTTTGGCTTGATTGGTTCCAGTGCTCGCCCAATGTTCTCATGGTGTTCATCTCTTATCAAGTCTTTGAAAAAAGCATTTAGACGAGACATGGTTGGTGCTTGCATAGCTTCTATTCCTTTTGTCACGTGTATTTGGCACATGTTATACGCATGTGTTTTACAAGAGTCGCAACCAAAGAGATCACCATGACCAAGCATATCGGCGCAATGTGACCTTGCTTCACACGTCACAAAGGAGAGAACGGCTACAAGTTGTTGTCAACTTTGGGATGTGCAAAAAATCAATAGCACAACGGTTAAGGCAAAAAAAATGTTCAAAAAGTATGCAAAGCAAAAGAGGTGAACGATGTATGAAGAAAATCCCTACAAAGAAAGCAAAATCATGGAGACAACCTAGAGAAGCTTTTTTAAAAAGAATATGCAATTCCATTGTCTGGGTGGTCAAATCATAGTGAAGTATTGAATTTGTTTTGAAGAAAATCAAAGTTTAGTACGGTCGCATCTCTAGTTAACGTTTGTAGCAACAAGACGCTTACAAGATAGATATAAAACAGATACATGTCTAGAACTTGAATTCTACCATGGTGTAGGAAGAATCATCATTTCCTGCAAAAAAACAGAAGGGGAAAGTTAACTTTTATGCATCAAACATGGCATAGTTAGTTGTTTTTGCCAAAGATGGATGTACCTACCCTTTACCATTAATCACGCTAATTGTACAACATTCTAAAATAACAAGCATCGGCACCATTTGTTTTTCATTTTCACTTACTAAGTACATGATACCACCTCTAGTATCCATCAATGATACGTCTTTGGTTCAAGATAGCTCTTCAACATAGTGGAACATGCAACATAAGGTGTTGTCTTTGTGACACAAAATGTTTAGAAAAACAAGAAGAAAAACATATTTTTGTTTAACAAAAAATGAAGACAATAGCAAGATTTGAATTTGAGTCCAACCTTATTGTTTTGATCTGTCTACTTATGCCCACATCATCCAAACAAATTTCCAAAAAGAAATTATACACAAATAGTATGAAAATGGTTTTGGATGCTTACTTAAATTCAGTTCACAACAATGACTAGTATCAATTGAGTTAACATAAAAAACATAAATACAAATTTGTCCGTAAGGCATGATTGAAGCACAAAAACATCATGTGTAAACACTCTCGTCCTTCACCAATCTGATACAAAGTGTCACTTCCTCACTCCCAGCTCCTTGTCACCAATTCAGGTTGTTGTTTTATTTTTCCTAATCACTATAATCTCTTTTTGGTTTTCATTAAGGCTCCTCTATTGTTTCGCAAACAAGAGATCACTATTCCTTCTTCCAACCATCTCGGACCTTATGCCAATTTCAACACCACTTTTTGTCTCGTGACGGTCCAAACTCATCACCTACTATGATCTTTGTTTCTTGGTTTTTACATAGTATAATTGCAAGGCATGAACAGTATTATGGAGCACATTCCACACGTTTTTGCATGGAGCATTTATCTCTTCCATGCATCCACCTTTTTCTAGTGCTTGGATTTTGTATTTGTATTTTGTTTCCTAGAACCTACCTACTAGACTCGTAAGTTGCAATAAACTTTGCAAACTGCGATTTGCATCCTTCTAAGTCACGTGTTTTCCTTTATTATTCACCCACAAAAATTCTCATGCATTCTTTTGTAGTTAAAAAACACATCGCACCCACTCTTTGCATCGTAATAACATTTCACTTGAAAAACACATTCTTTAAGGTGTTCATTTGTGATAAGGGCTCCTATACGACCCTAAATTTTTTTAAAAGTCATTGTTTTCACCGGCACAACATTTGTACCATTCCGCACACCATCTCGTATCTAGTGAAAGTACCGACTCATCATCGGCTCTGCTTTCTATTCTATAGTCACTACTCATAAGAAACACATTAGTAGATTATGTGAAAGAGCTTATTCTACATGATATTGCTAGATGAATTTGTCTCTTCCTTTGAATTACAAGTTTACGTATATGTGCATCTAAAGCCCAAAAACCTGCATAACCCATCTTGCCTTGATTCGGTTTTGATTTTATCAGTAAAACTATGTTGTACATAGGAGTTCCTTGTATTCGTTCCTCTCTTCAACATAATCCTCAAATACACCATACCATATACAACATTTTTTGACACATTTGATGTCTTTAGAAACAAATAAACAGAAGCCTCCTCCTTTTTTCTTCTGTTTTTGGATACAAAAGAATAGGAATGCAATTTTGGTGTACTTCTTGAATGCAAGGTTGTCATTTCACACCCTCACCATCATTACTTTTCACAAAAGTTTCACAAGTATCACATTATGTTCCTTGTCAACATAATCTGTCACATGAAGGAAGAAACCATGTCTGTTTCTTATTCATGCAATTGTATTGTACGTTTGTTTTTCCTTCTTGAAAACAACAAAAGAATGTAGTTAGCATTCACTTTCATTGCTAGCTTTCTTTACCTTTCAAAAAGTGAGAATATCCGTTTATTACTTCATTCACATTATTGCAGATACCACTTTTACGTCTGATAGCAATGTGGAACTCATCTCTTTCTTTTTTTTTACTTACCTTTCATTTCATATCACTACACTACCATAATCCTACATGGCCATATTCCCATGGGACCATGAGAATTTTACAATGGCACGCGACACACGTTTGTACAAATATAAACAACATTTTTCACATACCATATGATTTTGAGGCCATGTATTTTCCCATGAAGTAAGGTCCCTATCTTTAAATAGTTCAACATTAGCTCAACACATTGTCAATGCTTTCAATAGTAGCGACATGTATGTATCACTCTAGTAAAGTTTCACGGTGTTTTTCATTCTACCAAGAACATTGTTAGAGGAGAAGTTACAAAGAATCAAGACCTTTGCATCTCTACATGCAATGTTTCTTATGTTTCATTGACAAAAATGAGTCACGAAGTTTGTTTTTATACTTGTAAAATCCATTTGAAAACCTTACATGTTATGCAAATCTTTGTGAGATGATTTTACCCCCTGTCCCAATCAAGCTTTCAGTACAAATCATGTGTAAGGAAAAATATTGATAACCTAATATTCAAGTTAACTTCTCAACTTGCAAACAAAGATTAGAAAACTTATCATGAAGATGCCTCATTCAAGAATCCTTCACAACTTCAAAAGGTGCATTGATTCTTTGGTTTTAGCAAAAATGGTTTGCTCCCAGTAAAAAATCATCATGAAAACATTGAAATCATTTTCATGAATATCATAGTAAGATGGAAAACCCTTTTGGAACTGTCAAAGTAATTATTTTTTATCATGAAAAACATGAAATAAACTACAAAGCACAAGTGGTGTCAGAATCATCACAATGTAAGTGTTGAAAGAACACTTTTTAAGAGTGCATTGAAAATGAAAACTTCATGAAAGCACATGTGGAATTCAGATACTGAATTAAAACAATGATGAATCTGTTGATTTGAAATAAGAATTAATGTTTGTTAAGGTTGGTATCATTTTTCACAACTTTGAAGAAGCACAAGTGGAAAAAGTCTGGATACACTTGTCATGAAAACCAAGAGAATAGTCTACCACATCATTTCATTGTAAAGGAAATCTCATTCCATTATAGTTTAGATGAATCCTTTACAAAGTATAACATGTATTGTCAAAATATCTGAGAATCCATGCATAGGTAAGCTTTTTCTAACTTTGCATAGTGCATGGTTTTGCATAATAGATATCTTGATCAACAATATAGATAATGTACGTTTTATTGGGGCAGAAAGGTCAAAGTTTGCACAGTATCCACTCTTCAACAATATGGAGTGACAATATCTGATAAAATTTCAAACTATTGATGCATTTGTTTTCTAAAAGGTAGGTCAAAACGATATTTTAGCTTCTTAAATGAATATTTTTTGGAAAAAACCCCTAGTATGTTTTCAATGTTTTTTCAAATTTAATGTTGAAGTTATCCTCATTAACAAATTATTGTGTTTTTGTTTCATTTAAAAGGATGACATGCGTTTGCAAAAAATCGATTTGGTCATCACCATTCATTTTAGAAGATCATATCTTCGAGTATAGTGTTATCCATGCATAAAGGGGCATGAATGAACAAAAAGGTGGCATGCTTATCACCACTCCATAATGTTTTAGAATATCAATATCTAAACTCACATAATGAGTTCTAACATTGTTTTATTAGTTTGAGATGCATGTTTTGCCCCTCACTTTTATGTGTATCAATGGACAAGACAATTTTTCTGATTCTTATGGGAGTTTTCAAATGAATGAATTTCATGTTACGTGTCATCATCCAATTAAGAATGGTTTTTGGTAATTTGTTCTCACTTTGTCGAAACTTAGGACCTTTGTGACATGAGACTTCTTAAAGACACATGAATGCATAACATCACCAAATTGATCAACGACAGCCGAATGCTCATAGGTGTTCCATTTCTTGTGGTTACTTGAAAATTCAGTAACACCCACATTCTGCATCAAATTTGTTTCCTCAATGCCAAACGACAGTTATGCGGCACTTGACTACATAAAAACACTTACATCTTATATAAAAACACATGACTCACAAGCAGTGAATTGCTTCGGGACACTTAAATGCTTCGTAGCACCCAATCACTCAATGCCACCTATATGCTTAATGGAATTTGTTTCATGAGCGGCACTTGCTTATTGAAGAATCCCTTTGCTCAATAGAATTTGACTTCTCGGCCCCTCCTTACTTGAATGTTGTTCTCGACTCATGTTCCCACCTAATTACACTCGAACTTTGGACCACACATGGCTGTTCTACCACACTCGACTTGCTAATGTCACCATAGTTGCCATCCTCTTCTTATAGGATGTCAACAATTGAAAGCCCAGCGTCACCTTATCTTCCAACCACACCATCCAGTCTCAAATTACACCACTACATTACTCGAGTGTGGTACCCAAATATCCAAAGAACGCACAAAAATACACTATAGAAGCAACCATATGCACAATTATAACACCCATTTGCCCTGGCACACCTTGCTTGTTGATAAGACTTGAACTCTTGGTCGCATTGGAACACCTACTACAACCCCACCACTATACCAAACCTAACTGATTCGCCACCCTCATGTTCTTATGCACATGATCACCAGGTGAGACCTTATTGATAAGCCTCACCATACAACTTTCCCACTCTTGACTGCTTGACCACAACCCACTATTTGGCCACAGCTGATTTCTTAGCAACCCCGAGTGTGCGGTCGCACTTGACTGTTTGACCAAACAAGAGAGCTAAAAAAATTAATAAAATGATATCATAGGCACTTCTTCCAATTTCTTTCCAAACCATTGTGGCCTGTCTTGAACTTTATAAAATTTTGTTAGCCTTTGTTTGTTGAAGACCCATTACCTTATTTTAAACAATTCACTATTTCTTTCGCAATTCTCTTCGAACAAATGTGATGCTAGTTCTAGATTAGGAGCCTATTTTTCCTTTGTTCAATATAAACGTCCTTACAAATACAAAAAAATGGATAAGAATACAAAAAAACACGTTTTATGCTTACATCAGAAAAATAATGACTAGGATCTTATCGATTGGAACCATTGTACTAGGGAATCTCAAACCGCATTCCTTACATAGGTCATGAATTACTGCGTAATGCTCTTGTTACAATTGTTAACTTGGACCATGAATTTTGCAAAGAATATGTACCTAGTATTTGGTTACAAAATTTCCCAAATTAAGTAGAAGAAGTTATATAGATCTAAAGTAGCTTTTATGTATGTTATATGATGATACATACACAAACATTGAAAGAAATGATGCATTTTCTCAAACAACCATTGCAAAACAAGCCACCAAGTTGTAGGAAAATCTATGGACAAGTTCAATGCCCAAAAGAAAAACTCAGTTAAGCGTAATGTTTTTTTCATGTTTTAACACCTTCTTTTCTTCCAATGATGTTGGCCAATGAAAGTGTTTTTATCCAATTCTTCCATTCCATTTATTAGCATTTACGTGGAGTTTACCAATGTATGCATAACCAAAAACAAAATGTCATCAAAACGTTAGGCAAACGTGATGCTAAAGAAGAGAGAAGTACAGAAAGGACGTAGAGAGGCATTGATGAAGTTTGTATGAACTTATTTGGCAGTTGCATCCTTGTCATGAAACTCCATTGGTGGGGCATTGATCCACCGTTATTTGGAAGGGGTATAATAGACACACTCCTGTTGTTACTTCTTCTATGCCTCTCAGTCCTTGACCATCACATTTGCATCATTTTGTTCCAAGTGTTGGGTAGGATCATTTTCCTTTGATTCCATTACAACTCCTCAAAGGGTATGAAGTGTACTATTGCATTGTTTCTTTTTTTTGTATTTGATGCATGTTTAAATTGCACGTAGTGCTTCAAAACTATGTATTGAACATATTGGTTGTGATGTTTGCGTATGTTAGCTCTAGTGTGCAGGATGCATGGAGTTTTTTGCGACTACTTTTATATCAAGACCAAGGTCGAAGATTCTCATTTTGAAAACTAGGTGCATTAAAGTAATCTATGAAGAGACATTCGAGTATATTTGTCATTTTTTTCATCCTCTTTCCAAGGAAAAACAAAACATTTTGTCAGCATAACATTAATGAAAAAACCAACTAGCATAAACTGCTTTATGACAAATGAAGTACTTTGAGTAACCTTAGGGTTTTGACCAATGGAGATTGAGTTAGTGTTAAAATACCAAAATACAATGTTCAGCATTTCTTGACACAAAAGAAAATAAAACTTGCCTTTTGATTTCACGGAATGCATTTATGGGGTTTTGTGACTAAAATATTGTGATCGTTTGGGATTTGATAGCAAGGATGGCAGGACTAGCCCCACATTTCCCAAGTTAAAGCTAGTCTTGTTTGTCATATCTTTGGAGACATGTGCATTGTTTAGATACAACAAATATCATATCGCATTCGTCTTTGATTAAGTTGCCATTTCCAAATCAAATGATAGGTATATTGTCGATTTAGAAGAAATCATATTGTTGCTTATGTTGAATACCAATTGTTTTTCACTTTGTGTGACTCCAGGGAATATCTTACATATTCTTGTGCACTATAGCACATCAAGATGGAATTTATCTCTTGTGCTAGTGTCTTAAGGATTCATCCAAACATTACATGAGGTCCTTTAGGGGAAAAAGAGCATTGAATGGGTTGAACTTCCTAAGAAGACAATTTGTTGCTGTTCTTGATGGGATAAAACAATATGATGCACCTCTTTTTTGTTACACCTAAACATGTGGTAAGATTTGATGACTTTACAAAAACTGAAAGACATATACAAGTGTTTTCTTATGAAGTTACCTAAAGAATGGCCACTTTTGAGTATTTGATTTTTGGGTTGACATGACATCATTAAAGCATTTTGTGACCAACATATGTTCATTTAGCTTCATGCGCTCAAGTGAGAAAACTATTTTACTTGTGCATCGGATGACCAATTTTCCTTGTTATGTGTTTTGAAAGAAAATTTGTGGAGTTGTGACAGACAATCATTGATATCATTTGTGTGCAAGGGAAAAGTGTATTTCTGTTGTACAATTAAACATTTTTTTGCGCTGAGGGAAACAAGCTGTTCTTGTGTGTCACACAGAGAAACCTCTTACTTATATGTCAGAAAAAAAGGAACCTTGTATCTTTACATGAATTTCAAGAGAAGTGAAGAAACATAGGGACGTATGTGTTGTACCCTTTGTACCTTATTTCATGGCATTCGAACATAGTCAGCCACATCCCTTTTTGTTCACACAATTTAAAAAATTGATGATTCGATAATTTTTGTATATGTGCTACACCGTGAACCGAAAAAAATTCATTGTCATGTTGTAAGCAATCATCTTGCTCTTTTGAGAGACATAACATTAGGAAGTCTTTTATGTGATTGTTATGGAAGAAGCAATACTTGGATGTGTTTACTTAAAATTTTCAAAAGAGAATTCATGTTTTTGATTACCATTCACTTAGATGTATCATATATTTTATATTATGTTCAATAAGATTAGGCTAACTTCCCATATCTTGGCTGGTTAAAAACCGATGGCTTGATAAGCATTGAGCTTCATGTAGGTCAGGTGCACGCCGGTTCGTAGCTATATACCCTAATCTTATGTTGTTTTGGGCAATCGTCCAAGATTGTGCTCATTGTCATCCTAATGAAGTCATGTATCCAAAAGAAAATAGACAAAAAGATAGGCATTATAAACTTGTACTTACCCTTTACCTTTGTATCTATTCATTTTCTTCTAGTGGTTGAGGGTGGATGGGCATGAGAAACGTTTTCATCCATCCTCTTCCTCTATATGATGTGAGAATCATGCCTTCATCGTTTGCAATGCCGGTGGTGTCCAAAACTAAGGTATGAGGTACAGCTCAACCACGAATGCACTTAAGTACCAAGGAAGAATTCTGGCATGTAACAGAATTGACCAAGATTTGAAAAGGAGGATAAAAGCAACAATCTCCATGCCCATGTAGGCTTTACTTTTTGATAAAAGAATATAAATTCATTGCTGAATGTGGAGATTGTCATCAATTTGCTATTATAGTGGTTGTTATTATCGGTGACACACTTTTTTCATTTTTCAAAAACATTTATTGCTCACATCATGTCAAGGAGGAGGATGGATTTTCAAAGTTTTTATTCCCATCTTGTTGCGACAAAGTAGCCTGACAGGATCAAGTGTTTAATGTAGTGAAGATTTTGGATGGATATGAGTACCCTGGCCTCTACAGAATTCCGGGGTAAAAATGTTAATGTTCAAATGGCGCGCATCCATACCTTCATCATAGTACTTTGTTGTAATCAACTAATTTTTTGTTTTTCATCACTACATTGACTTCCTATACTTTTGCCTCATACCCTGATTCCTTGCAAAACTTTAAACAATTTTTTTTCCAAAAGCCTTTCACAACATTTTCCGGTTGTGGCTTTCACGATGGATTTGGTTGTTTTTCATCTAATGCAAAGTTTAGTATTCAAAACCACTTTTCATGTGCAAAGAATTCATATGTAATTTCCAAATGCACTATATATTTGGTTCTTATGGTACATGGTCACTTTTTCAGAAGTCTAGTATGGTATGCCGCCCAAAGCAAAACAATTTAAGGCATCCAGTTGTAGCGTTTATGTCAAAGTATGGTTATCTCATGATATGGCGGGGAAATAACACTTTTTGACATATGAAATCAAGCTCTTTGTTGGCATACCATGAGTGTGGCTTGTAAATGGTAGAATGTGTTGTTTTGGCCACTTTAATGATCAATTTCAGCAATGGGCAATTGATCTTATATGTTGTCTTAAAAGAAGCCATCCCTTTAGCGTGGCTAGGCCCTTCAAGTTGATGTATCCGAAAGGGTTTGTTGTTCATGTTACCCAACAATCATGGGCCACACACGGTATACCAATGGCTGAACAGATGTGGCACAAAGAATTTGGTATCAAGCCCAAATTACTTTGATTGTGAGAAGCTCGATGTGCGTGTGTGATCGAGACAAAACTTTGTGGGTGTTCTTAAAACAATTTTGTGACTCCTAAAGAAAGTAACAGATAAGCAGGCTAAGGTGTGTGGATGACACGTTCGTGTAGCAATTTGGCGATAGTGATACTTTTAGATTTTAACAATATCTTCCGTTGTTTTGTGGGCAATATATGAACCTTATTATAAGTCAAGTGTAGTGAACGTGAACTTATCATTCAAAAGTATCAATCATGAGTAGACCTCCTCTCAAGTGATCTACATGAAAGTATCGTCGAGGTGTGTTATGCATTTTTCTGTATGAATCATGCACCATTACTTGACACTTGTATTGTTAATGATAGATATGATGATGTATCAAAATGAAAAATAATCAAAGATGTATTCAAGAATCCTTTGGGGGTCTGAAAAAATCCAATGTTGCTTGATCGTCACGAGTGTTTCCATGGTCTATGCTTTTTGCCCCTTTGTTTGTGGGTGACGCGATTGCAAGTGATTCTGTGATTCCCTATGCCTACCCACCATGTTTTTATGGGATGCCACGTTGGTTATGATACATTCTCACCCATTCTCATTTTTTTTTGCTACTTGTGCAAAAGGAGTAGATTGCATATATTTGACGTTTCGTAGCATGACAACGGTGATTAGGGTTGCAAAGGAACGTAATGGGATATGCCTTGAACTGCTCATATTGCATTTCAAGAGATCAATAGGTAAATTTGTCACAATAACACAAAATAACTGTTAATGATGTCGTTTATGATGAATGGGTTGGCTTACATTACTTGATACATCAAAGAATAGGTGTGGTTAGGAGTCGTAGTTTTTTGTTTGTGCGACTGTAGCTAAATGTTTTGATTTACGTATTCTGATGGCAAAATTCACATGTGTATGCACATATTTTCTCCTTCTGGCTTTGATTTTTTTAGTTCTTGATATTTCATAGTTGGCCAGTCCCATTGTTTTGGATTGCGATGCCATGCCCCACTCGTAGTATGGCAAGTGAATTTTTTTACTACAAATTGGTTGAGTGCTATCATTGCAACCATCGGATCACGAGCTTGGTCTCTACAATGTCGTTATTGACCGGAATGTGGCATGTTCATCTCCATCACAACACATGCATCAACATTCGAACGCCTAACGAGTTCTTGCCAAAATGCTTTCAAGTGCTAACGATCGACAAACCATGGATTTGTGATTGTTGGGAGTATGTTAGTGATGGTTGCCTTCACCATCTTCATTCGTTCGACGGCCTTGCCTTCGAGCAAAATTTGCACACTTTTTCTAACCTTTCTCTTGGATGGAGAGCAGGAAGGACGTCGTTGACAATTTTCAAGATTCAAAGTCTCCTTTTTTCTCCCCACCGAGCATACTAGTAAGCTTTCTAAAACCGAGACGAACTTTTTGTACTTTGAACGATTCAATGATGGAACTCAATGATGGCAGAATGGAAGGTTAGTAGGAACTTCTCCTTTTGTTTGAATCCTTTGTTTACGACATATTTTAATCCTCACCCAACATCACACCAACATCACCAAACTACTGCATGAACTCTAGGAAAATCCAAAAGAAGATGGAAATCACTAACTAACAGCATTGAATAGTGGATCCCATTGTTTACCGGCCTAACCCCATGTTGATGGGAGTGAGAGGCACACTTGCTTTGTTCTCTTGTGGTTGGCGAGAAGGTAAACTATATGTGGCCCTTCCGTGCAAGATATTCCAGTTTTTTGTGGTTTTCAATTCTCGTATGTAAGAGGTCATGAAACCCCTTCTTCTTTTTATCACAAATCTTGAAAAATAGCTGCTCATGTGGAGTGTTGTCAAGCTGGCGCAACTGGACGCATCGAGGAGTCGGTGTTACGGCGATGAAGAGTACATGTTTGAATTCCAAGTAAAATAGAAGTATAGGTGGACTGCGAAGACAGTCAAGACGCGCTCGGGTAGCAATTGCATTCCCTTGGAACATGCGGTCAGGGGAAAGAGTGCATTCATTTGTTGTTTCACAGATCGTATAACGACCAGTCTGAATTCAACATTCAAAATTCTAAATTGTAGTGAAATCTACTGTGGCTTTGCAATAGTCAACTCTAGTTGGTTTTTAGAAGTTTCTAGGCAAGCTGTCAAAGTTGAGTGGAAACCACCTCTCTGGGCGTTGAGAGCGACAGATGGGAAAGGGAGCGTTCTGGAAGTTTTTTTCCGCTTTTGAACTGTTAAGAGGCCGTCTGCAAGCCGGCATTTGTCTCTTCCTCCTTGTCTTTCACTGCACGATGTTGGGTCAGACATGTGCATATTTGTGTCACGAGACGTCACCAGGCGCTCATAGTTTTACTTCTTGGCAGTCAGAAGAGAACGAAACGATCAGTGCCCAAGAGCAGCATTGGATCGCGAGTTTGCTGCAGTGTCCAGTTCGTGTGAACCTTGTCCACGCCGCAAATCCGTGGAACTCCTGCCCTCCGTCTCCTCCGCAATCACCGGATCCTCGCGCCGTCTCCATTTTCTTCCCTTGACCGGGCGGCAAGAGAGGTAAGCCGGACCACTAGAGAACGCAAGCGCGAATCTTCTCAGGTGACTGCGCTGCGCAGATGCTTTGCATTTTTGGGCCAATCGCAGCGAGGAGACCCAAACATTGGCCGTGTGGTGCTGACTCAAACCGCAATTATGATGAGATGGATCTTCATCAATGTGGTGCGAATCTCCCTCTATTTGAACAAGCTGAAAAATACTGCGACGTCTTATTTTTTGCACACCGCGCTGCAACTCGGTAATGCTGGTCGTTTTCTTCACCAGGTGTCAGACATCGGGAAAAAGTATCTGGAACGGTTGTACGGTTTTGCGTTTTTACCATCTGCCTGCGACTCAGCGATTTTTCGCTTAATGCTGGCAGATGAGAAATTCAGATTCCCGCCTGCTGACGCACAAATTTCTCGGCATCGTTTGTACTGATGTACCATGGCGCGAAAGGTAATTTCGCTCAACGGTCAGCTAATAATCGCTAAACACACAAGTGCGCGAGAGAATTTGACGTTCGTATTTTACAAATGTACATTACATGGGTTTAACAGGGATATTCACATCAAGTAAGGGGAACATTGCACAATATGGCGTATGACATATACGGCCGGAAGCATACTTAGTGCATGGCGGGAACGCGCATCACCGACATGGAATAAAGTTGTACCCCTCCACCGATTGTCGAAAAAGTTGATGGACAGCCGGCGTCGCGTAGAGGACCTGAGAGAATCTTACTCACCTGCGAATTTCGGTAGCGGTCAAACCGGATGATGAGAACGTGAACCACGTGAGACGTTTGATAAATTTCACATGGAACGCAACTTCAACAATGATTCATCTCAACGCTAGGGGGTCGCGTCATTAAAACCGTGTCGGCTAAGGCGTCGCGCTAAACCGCCCATTTGAAAGGGTCATTTTTTTCGTTTGGCCATGTTTTTGAGGATCCTTCAAAAACTGGCCGCGGCTCGGAGTCGTCATCTATATTGGCCATAAAGTGTCACTCGCTATCAGATTTGGCCATAATCGACCGCGCTCCGCAGCCTCCCTTACTGTTTTAGCCATATTCAAGCGCGCCGGCTCCTCCTTTCAAATTTGGCCATGAAGACGGCCAACGGAAAAAGGATCTTGCGAGAGAGCGATATTGACAAAAGAAGCCCCATAACCACTCGGTGATCTCCTAAAGCCTTTCCTAATATTGATAGTTCCAAAAATGGACATGAAGGGCGAAATATTAACCTTGTAGCACGCTCCAAGAAATGAAGTACAACCACAATGATAAGGGAAATAAGACTATAGTAATAATTTTAAGGGAATAAAAATCATCTTAATTATTGAAATAAATCATTGAAATCGAAACATAATTACTCGCCCTAAGAGGGTTAGAAAAATTGGTGAACTAATGTTATTTGTAAATAGACTAAAAATGTTTAAAATAAGTAATTAAAGTTTGATTATGTATCATTTCATACATCTATTTGAGTTTTATTTGTCTTTATTATGACTTTTTGGCTTTCATCTAGAAAAAACATAAATACCCATTAAAGCACATTGTCTTGTATTATAAAGGAATTTTAATTCTAAAGTCTTGATTCAAAATTAAGAAAACTCAATTAATATGTCTTATGCAACGGAATTTGCGTGATATCAATAACAATAAGCACATGGAGAGGCATAATTAATGCTTGAAATCATGATCATGTAAGAATTTCCATAATCCAATACTCATAGAAGAATTATATACATGATTTTTCACTTTTTATGTGGCAATCATCATTAATTAAACTCCATGATCTCGTTCAACCATTGGAAAACGTTATTACTTAATTTTATTTAATAATATATTCCTTTAATAAATATTACCTGTTCATAAGTTGGAAACTTCGAGATAATCTAAAAACATTCTTGAATTATATTGGAATTTAATAATAGAATAAACTTTCTTTAATAAAATCTTTCAACACATTTTTTCATTTCATTTATTCTCTAAAATTTGAAGACCTTGATTAGCCATACATATTAAATCATGGAATAATTTCTTGTGTGAAAATTTAATCATATTTGGAGCTTTTAATACAAATTAAATGAATGATTTCATGAATTCATAATCTGATTTTTTTCATAAATTGAAATAATATTTATTTTAATATATATTATTAGATCTTTATTGGTTTTTACATCTTAGTTGGATTATATTGGTGATGTTTTGTATTAAATCCTATTTTGATGTGATACGTATGTATTTAGAATCCGAATTTTCATTAAAATGTTTTTAAAATTTAATCTTATCTTAAATTTGAATTTCCGTTATTTTGTTTGTTTTGGTCATTAGCTTTCTTCATTTGATTATTCTATGGAGGGCGAGTACTTATACTTAGATTTCAATTAAGTATCATAGTAATTAGCATTCTTTTCATTCCATTAAAATTATTACTATAGTTTAGTTTTCCTTATCATTGTGGTTGTACTTCATTTCTTGGAGCGTGCTACAAGGTTCATATTTCGCCCTTCATGTCCATGTTCGGAACTATCAACATTAGGAGAGGCTTTAGGAGTTCACCGAGTGGTTACGGGGCTTCTTTTGTCGATATCTCTCTCTCGCGAGACCCTTTTTCCGTCGGCCGTCTTCATGGCCAAACTTGAAAGGAGGAGCCGGCGCGCGCTTGAATATGGCTAAAACAGTAAGGGAGGCTGCGGAGCGCGGTCGATTATGGCCAAATCTGATAGCGAGCGACACTTTATGGCCAATATAGATGACGACTCCGAGCCGCGGCCAGTTTTCGAAGGATNCCCCCCCCCCCCCCCCCGGCCCCCTAGCAGCACACTGGGAAAATATCTCCGCAGGCCACACGCGCGTGCTGGCCGCACCATTACCGCCACAAGAGTGAACGACGGGCATCCGATTCGCCTCCTAACAGCCACATAAACTAATGCGATGCCATCAGCGCAATCATAGCCCAGCTACCGGGGACCACGAAGCACGTTGACGCGCGCCGCGATCTCGAAGAATATGGCAACACAGCATCGGTCACTGGCTCGACCCCACGGAAGGCTTCTGCCTATGGTCGCTCACTCCCCCACCACACTGCTCGGTGCCCCATGGTTCTCCTGACCCACCTTGACTTGTGATCATCCAGATGCTTGTTCCTTTCCATGAGAAGGGAGGAGTAGAGTTTCCGCATGTGCGATGGCATCTCCATGCCGAAGAGGACATGCCCCCCACCC
>SZWC01002372.1:16876-54141 GCA_023375785.1 Penium margaritaceum | reverse complement strand
GTGTGTGTGTGTGTGTGTGTGTGTGTGTGTGTTTGTGTGTGTGTGTGTGTGTGTGTGTGTGTGTGAGAGAGTCAGCCTTAAGTGGTAACTACCACCATGTGAGGGTTGTGGGTGGGTAGTACAACACAACCAAGGTACCGTCAGGGGTGCAAATCAGCCCAAACACACCATGGGAGTCAGACCTATGCCCCGGTCCGAGTTTTACTATTTTTCTTGTGTGCTTCCAAGTGTCTTCCCTTTATCATAGTTTGCCCGATATATGGGGCACTTATCTCTTCTGATTTTAATGAAGGATTTTCCCAAGCGTTAATCCTAAGTTTACCGCGACTCTCACTTTGCAACAACACCATTCATTCTATACTTAACCGTTCATGTCCAAGTTTTGTGAGCACCTTCTACAACTCCTAAACTTTCAAACGAGCCATCAATCACCTCCCAAGATAGCCGTTTGAGTGCCTTACAAGTTTCATTGCTCAAACAGACTAGTTTCCGTCCGGAATTTCCAGAAAATCACTGAGGTCCCAGTTTTGAGTTTGAGCATTGGCCGAGGAAGTGTTTGGCCATTGTGAGCAAGCTGCAGCTGGTGGAAAGCGTTTGAACTCTCCAACAGTGATATAAGAGCAGTTGGAATAATTCTTGTTGTCCAAGCCACTTGAGCGCTAGCAAGTGAGGGACAGGAGCTACCTGTCGCAGTCATAGCCACCGCTTCAACCAAGGAGCTCCACGTGGTGGACAAACGTGTGGGTGCGCTGAACTTCATCAACTGGAAGTATTGTATGCAACTCATGTTTGAGGAGCTCGGGCTTTGGGAAGTCGTGACGGGAGTGGAGCAAGTGCCGGATACAAGCGCGGCGTTGGTACAAGTGGTAATATCAACTTCCTCCTTGTTGGTGATGCAAGGGCTTGCGAGGGAAGAGGAGCCAGCTGCTAAAAAGGCAGAGATGTTTTGTCAAGGACAACCGGCATGCATTAATGTTGCTTGTGATGAATGTTGCGCCACCACTTATGTCATATGTACGGCCGCACAAGCAGAATGTAGTGCGTGGAAAGCCTTGGGCTGGGTGTATGAAGCGAGAGCAGTGGCGAATCGCATGATGTTGCGGGATCGTTTCTGCAAGCTTCGCATGGGTGCAGGCGAAGGGATGCAGGACTACATCAACCGTGCTAAGGAGTTGGCAGAGCAGCTTGTAGCCGGCGGAGCCAAGGTCGGGAGCGACGAGATCATCCTCATGTTGTTGGAGGGGCTCCCAGAGTCGTACCAGCCACTCATTGTCGCATTGGAGGCGTAATCAGGTGTCCTCAACCTCAAGGAGGTGGCGAAAAAGCTCCTCCATGAAGAAATACACCGCCACGCACGCAACAACAAAGAGTGGGATGCCGTATTTGTGAGCTGGAGGCACGTGCACTCGAGGGTCAACGGCAACATGGGAGCCATTGGTGCACCACCAGCGACGCGGGTCCGTGCGTGTTTTTATTGTGGTTCTACAGAGCATTTTTTCTGCGACTGTGCTGTGTGGAAAGCAAAGTATAAGAAATTCTCCTCCCCCTCCCCTCATCCTCATCCCCATCGGACGTACGTGCCATAATGGCCTCTCATGAAATCTTTGTGCTCGTGGCAAGCATCACTGTCCCCACCAATGAGTGGCACGTGGACTCGGAAGCCGCTCGACACCTCACTCCACATCGTGGATGGCTTGTGGTGCTCGAGAGCATTTCCCAATGAAATGTGGTTTTGGGGGATGATGGGGTGTTGGCCACGGTGGGAGAAGGCACGGTGTGCATTGATCTGATGGTTGGAGGAGAGGTGAGCAGTGTGAAGCTCACAAATGTGTTGTATGTCCCATGTTTCGTAAAGAGCCTCGTGTCGGTGAGCGAGCTTGTGAAGAAGGGATGTACGGTGAAGTTTGATGAGGAGGGGTGTTGTGTTGTGAAGGAGGGAATTGTTGTGCTTTAGACACCTCGTGAAGGGGATCTTCACCCCTTGTGTGGTTGTGTGGCACCGCCGGAGGAGTATGTTGCGACCTCGGCGGATGGTGTTGGAGAGTGTGTAGATAAAGTGGGAGATTGTGGGGGTAGTGTTCACATCAAGTCTCCCCCTCCATCCCGAAGTATTTTGGCTCTTGAACAGGTGAAGGGAGTCGCGAAGGGGAAGCAACAAAGCAGTTTGGTGTAGGCAAAGTAACGGAAGCGGATGTGCTTGTGGAGCGACCACTTGCCACAGTGGTGGCTGTTGAAGATGTAGTAGTTGAGGAGGAGCCAGAGGCATCCCTATCGTCAACCTCATCATTTGATGTGTGGGCCCTTGCCGGGTGATTCACGGACAGCACCGGCAACCGGGAATGGGGAGAATCTACCTCGACCATGCGCCTCCATCACCAAAGCGCGTGAAGCACGCCGATGTACTGGGAGCGGCCACTATAGTGGACCACACCAATGATGGTACCTAAGATGGTGGGCGTGAGGCATCGCTTGTCATCAAGGCAGAGCCCATCACCTACAAGCCCATCATCAAGGATATTGTGTGGCTCGGCATGCACATCGGCGGCGACGACATCGACATCGATCTTGTCAACACAAGCAACATGGAGGCGACCATGCCGCCGGTGGTCATTGTGCGCAACAAGATTGGAGAAGAAGATGAAGAGATGAAGATGGTGCACGCCATCTAGGGCACGTGGTGTTCTATTTTTTGTTTTTGTTTTGCATGTAAAAGTCATGTACCATGGCGAGTGTTCGCCAAGTGGGCATGTTGGCGGTTGGTGTGGCGAAACACGCCGACGGGAGAGAACCGCCAGGCGGCTGTCTCCTTGACCACGTGATGGATGAGCCGAGGGGAAAAACATACCAAGGGCGAAGCGACGGAGTGGACCGGTCGGAACGGCCGGATAGCAGGCGGGCCGGTCGCGGCAAGGTTTTTTTTTTCTCACTACCCATCGGCCGCTGGAAGAGAGGTTTTTGATGTGGTGCCCCCTTCTAATTGTGGGTAGTTTATCTTCCTAATGGGTTTGAAGCAAGCAATTTACCGAGACGTGAATGTGCATCCTAAGTTTATCGAGACTCCCACTTTGCAGCAGTGCCATTCATTCTATACAGAACCGTTCATGTCCAAATATTGTGAGCACCTTCTACACATCCTAAACTTTCCAACGAGCTATGAATCGCCTCCTAAGATAGCCGTTTGAGTGTCTTACGAGTTTCATTGCTCAAAAGGACTAGTTTCTGTCCGGAATTTCTAGAAAGAGACCAATGCCCCTGTTTTGAGTGTGAGCCTTGGCCGAGGGCATTTTTGGCCATTGTGCGCAAGCTGCAACTGGTGGAAAGCATTCAAATTCTCCAACAGTGGTATTAGAGTAGTTGGAAGAATTCTTGCCGTCCGAGCCGCTCCACCGCAAGCAAGTGAGGGACGACAGCTACCATGGTACGGTATCTTCTTCAATGGTACCGGTGTGGTATCATTGCTAGCCTACGAAGGTGCCCTCTGGTAAAACCGCTGTATTGTACCATGGTTCAAAACCATGTTACCAACTTACAGAGAGCCTTTAACATGAGGCGGTAACGGTGACGGGCTTATTTGTGTTTGTGACACGCATAGTCTGAAACGCCATGGTAGACCGATACCTCTCTTTTGTTCCGTTTTGTCGCCGTGCTCGCTATATCGTGTACCCCGGTGTACAATTCATACCATTGTTTGCGAATGATAGCGTCTCCACCACGTGTGCGCTACAGTATTGGTACTCACCTTTCGAAAATGTTGCATATTGCCGTAATGAGTAACACAGTGCCAGTCTACCGTACTACACAAGTGCCAAGGTTTTACCAGCCCTGCTAAGGAGTAAGGAACGGCAAACTAGACTGCGGCTCGGCAATATCTCAAGAGAGAGTTTAGCGCGAGAGCCTTTGCTGTGTATGAATAGAAGTTCAAGCACCCATTATGCTATGTATGGGGTGAATGAGGGCTCAAGATTGACAGGATGAGCAATGCGACTGGGGAATGTCTGCCACTTGCCGTTATGTAATCAGGACATTGGAAGAAAGGGAGGTGAGGCAGGGGACTGTCTAGTAAGATGCTCGGAGAAGTAGACGAGAAAGGAAGAACGGTGGGCGTGAATTGAAAAATTGCTTGACAAGGCAGGCATGGAGGAAGGGGTTTTGCGGACAATTTTGGCTGTACAGCGAAGAAAATTGGTCCAACATTCCTCAAGTGTTGTAGCAAGAGGAGTGCTCAAGTTGGACTGATCCCAACCAATCTATGCAACAATGAAACGCTGCATAAAGGAGGAGGTCGAGTCTTGTTCTACGTGCAAAGAAATTCTATGTAGGAAAACAATCATATGTTTCATTGTCCGCAAGTGGCATGGCCACATCTTTTCAGATTGTGCTGAAAACCAGTGGCTTGGGCCTATGACTTGGCGCCACTACAAGGTGTTGGTCCTCACGCTGTAACGCCGTCTTCTCCAAGCAGGACTAGACGTAGAAGAAGCACAGCGTGGTGATGTGGGAGGAGCGACAGCAACAGCAGATGTTGAATCACTGCTGTGGGTAGCTTCTGATGGGAGTGAGCACGCTGAGCGAGATGGCACCACATCCGACGAGGCCGGTGAGAGTTCTTCTGAGGACTGTTCACGTGCTGCGGGCGAAGGCGAGGGCAAGGAAAGGAAGCCAGACAAGTCGTGGACTTGCTGCCGGTGCCTCCGAATGTGGCGACTGCTCCTTTTGAATTTGCAAGAGATGGAGGTAGGTGAAGGCATCACCTCCTCTGGCCAGTCTCCCGCCCAGGTCCACCTCCTGGAGGCGTAGAAGTCTTCTGGCTCGTGTGCGCCGCCGCCGTCCACATGGCGCAGGAGCATGTCGGTGAACTGTTGGCACCGCTCTGCACAGAGGTCTCGTTGGCTTCTCAGCAGCTGCAGCCGCCCCTCCAACACCAGCAGCTCCAAATCATCCCTCACGTCCGACGCTCTGCGCTCGCGACGGCTGCTGCTGCTTCTGCTGCTGCTGCTGCTGCTGCTGCTGCTGCTGTCCCCACTTCTGCTGCTGTTCTCTTGACTGCTGCTACTGCTGCTGCCGTTCTTGCTGCTGCTGCTTTTGCTGCTCCCGCTGATGCCGTGATCGTGGCTTGAGGTGCGTGTGCTGATGGTGCTGCAGTCTCCGGTTTCCTCAGAATAGGTCGATCCCCCACACGGAGGGAGGACAATGGGAGGCAGTGTGGGTGCTGTTGATTCCATGTTGGCAGTGCGTCTGTGGATCAAGCGTGAACCAATTTCTTTTTTGANGAAGAAGTCTTCTGGCTCGTGTGCGCCGCCGCCGTCCACATGGCGCAGGAGCATGTCGGTGAACTGTTGGCACCGCTCTGCACAGAGGTCTCGTTGGCTTCTCAGCAGCTGCAGCCGCCCCTCCAACACCAGCAGCTCCAAATCATCCCTCACGTCCGACGCTCTGCGCTCGCGACGGCTGCTGCTGCTTCTGCTGCTGCTGCTGCTGCTGCTGCTGCTGCTGCTGCTGCTGTCCCCACTTCTGCTGCTGTTCTCTTTACTGCTGCTACTGCTGCTGCCGCTCTTGCTGCTGCTGCTTTTGCTGCTCCCGCTGATGCCGTGGTCGTGGCTTGAGGTGCGTGTGCTGATGGTGCTGCAGTTGCCGGTTTCCTCAGAATAGGTCGATCCCCCACACGGAGGGAGGACAATGGGAGGCAGTGTGGGTGCTGTTGATTCCATGTTGGCAGTGCGTCTGTGGATCAAGCGTGAACCAATTTCTTTTTTGATCCGCAACGAGCACTCCAGCAGCTTCTTGCAGCTGTGGCACAGCAAGCCACCACCTCTCTGCTGCCTCGTTCTCTCTCACTACGGCGTCTCTCGTGCCCAGCCGCTGCTCCCGCCGGTGCTGCTGTTGGTCCCGACGTTACGGGTGACGGTACCGCGTGCTTAAGGTGGGAGGTGGCAGGGTGGGCTGTGTGGGATGGAGGGAGTTACTTGCTGCAAGTCTGTGCCAGTGGGATTTTGGGTGTGCGGTCCGCTGCCTATGCCGCGCAATACAGCCCAGCCTGTAGTGAGGCCGCCCCGCTGGGGCTGCCTAGGGCGTGGAAGAGGGGGGGGGGGGGAGGACGTCATGCTCTTCAGACAAGGAGATACCAGCACGCATGAGGAAACCCCTCTTCTCCCCCCCCTCGTTGAAGGGGGGACACAGCCGGATGACTGCCAATCACGGTCGGTCAGAAGTACCACGGAGGAGCGGAGCATGGTGGTGGTGAGCGTCCATCGGGTCGTGCCTTCGGTGGGGTCGAGCGCATGACCGATGCTGCGTCGCCATCGCCGTCGCGGCGGCGCGCCTCAAGGTCTTGATGCGGATTCGTGGCCCCCTCGTAGCGGGGTCATGATTGCACTGTAGTGTCGCGCTAAGTTTTAGTGGCTGTGAGGAGGAAGGTAGGATCCGCGTCGTCTACATGTGGCGTTAGTGGTGCGGTGCTGAGATATTCTCCGAAGTTCCTTCCCGCTGGCCACAAGTTGCGTGCTGACCGCAGTGCGCATCCGATTCTCCTCCTCAGAACCATTACACATCGTTAGAAACCACCACTGTCATGATGGTGATACGATGGTGGTAGGAAAGTAACGGCGAACCACACGACCAGGCTCGTCTCCTGGCTGCGATTGGCCTTAAAGTCGGGGAGTATCTACGCAGCGCAGCAGTCAGGAAGACCGCGTGTGTGTGATAGCATGCGCGCCTTCGACCCTGTTGCCGTGATGATGAGACAAAAACGGCGTGCCGTTGTCTCGAGACATGAGCAAATAATCTTGATGTACACCTATGATGACCATAGGTTTAGATGTCGCCATCTGCATGTTTGAGAGGGTCAACCCTTTAGCAGCGAAGAATACCTTGTCCGGATGTGCGGAGGAGATTGTAACGGCGGATTCAGGTGCTCTCACAGTTGCGAGGAGCTCTTGACCTTCACCCACAGATCATGTCGGTTGAAAGTTAGCGCTTGAGGACATTTTAATATAAAATTTTTAAAGTCTGGCTTCGTGCGCACCAAGAGCATCTTATGATGGAAACGAGACAGAATGGAGGGGCAACACGATGATACCTTACATGATTCATGTTGGAAGATACAACGGAACTCGGTTTGAAGCACAAACCAACGGTGCCTGACAGTTTTGTAAAACAATGAGATCGATAAAAGAAACTTTCACATGCTGAGAGACATCACTTCTGTCGGAACAAAGAACAAGTATATGTCCGGTAGTTATGAACTTCGAGTCCCCATGCGCACAAAAGGCGTCCTATGATGAGAAGTAGTGTCATCTCCAATCACGGTCTTATACCACATGCTGCGAGAAATGGAGAGATCATGTCCGACATGGTAGAGGTTGTACTCTCCAGACACAAATACCCTCTTCTTTGTACACTTCCTCTTAATTCACCTAGGAGAAGCAGCAACAGGAGCAGCAGAAAGAGTAGCAATAGAGGTGTGGCAATAGGAGGAGCGGCAGTAGCAGGAGCAGTTGAAGAGCAACACGAGGAGTAGTAGGAGCAACAAGAGCAACGGCAGTAGGAGTAGCTGGAGCAACAGCACCAGGAGCAACGATATGGTTGAGAGCACAATCCACAACACATAAAAGATTTGTAGCAGCAAAGAAAGGAGCAGTGGGAGCAGCATGAGCGCATGGGGCTGGAGAAGTGAGGATAGTAAAGGTGGGAGCAGAAGCCCCTGAAGTTGGAGTAGCATGAGCGGCATGAGCGGCAAGGGTGGCAGCAGCAGCTACAGATGCCACCCTGCTTGAGCAAATCCACGCGCATTATAGATGCGAGCTCCACGACGCAACCACAGAGGGACGACATTGCCACGACAAGGAGGAGCACGGGTATAAGGTACAAGTGCACGAAAGACTCCACACATAGGAGCGGAATTATTTGGAACACAAGCAACAACAGATGGATCAAGAGGCGTAGGGGGAGCAAAAGAGGCAGGCGAAACGAAAGCGGTAGGTGGAGCGGCAGCGGCAGGGGGAGCGAAAGCGGTAGGGGGAGCTGAATCGACAGGGGGAGCGGATGCAACAGGGGGAGCGAACGCCGTAGGGGGCGCAAGTGACACGGGGAGCGGAAGTGGCAAGAGAAGCAGAGGTGGCAGGGGGAGCAAAAGCAGTAAGGGGAGCAAAAGCGGCAGGGGGAGCAGAAGCGATACGGGGAGGGGAAGCAGCAGGGGGAGCGCAAGTTGTAGGGAGAACGAAAGCAGCAGGTGGAGCGGTAGCGCCAGGGGGAGCAGAAGCGGCAGGGGAGCTAAAGCGGCAGGGGGAGTGAGACTAGTTGTATCCAGCTCACAAGTGTTGCGTGAGGCGATGCAACAAACGAAGTAACAGTAATAGAAATTACAAGAGAAGATTGCATGGGGATGTGCACATACCATGGTACCATCAGGAGCACCGCTAGCAACAAGTATCCTGGTAGTAGTAAGTGCTCCAGTAATAGGAGACCGCGTCAGCTCCACTAGCACACGACTATCGACATCAGTAGAGTCAAGCACACGGGCATTGGGGGGAGCCGGGCCATTCATCCGCCCACGCACCGTGGAGTGTGACACCATATTACAAGTGTACATACGTTACTAAATAGTAGAAAACCTAGCTATGTTTCCACCCAAGCCGCCCACTCAACCGCATTCAACCACAAAGAACCCGTAGAACGTAAAATGCATCTGGCAAAACAACCTCATGTCCTCTCACACACCCATCAGCTTAACCTCTCACCCACCTACCCACCCTCCCACCCACCCCCGAGGGCAAGCAACGTAGTGTTCTTGGATGCTAGAAGCTGGGACCATGAGTCTGTTGAGACATTGTGACAATGACGTCGGGGCACTTGGGGATGACAACGTCATGCTGGTGGTGTGCCTCCGCACGCAGGAGGTCACACTGGAGAGAGTGCACACTGTAGTTATGGTGAAAGGAATGCGAAATCAAAGAGGCAACACAAAGAGCATGCAGGTTGCACGGCCACCAACGAGTTAACCTAGTCAAAGATTGTGCTAGCGGAAGTACCCCTTAGGAACGATGACCTAGTGATTGTCTGGGCATGCGAATGCAAACCCTAGAGGTACAACAATATGTGCTATACTCGTCCATGAATACAAGCCGCCACCGTTCTCCCTTTTGTGTAGCCAAAACGGATATACGAGTTTTGAAATCCTTATTGAGATTGTTGATTCTTTTTGTTACAAACCAAAAGGCAGAAATGCGCGTATGATAAAGAGAGTGGTCTGTTCCATACATGGTGACAAAACACGCACCCGCTCCTTGGTATGCCTGAAAAGCGGAAATGCACGCATGACAAAGGGAGTAGCCTGTTTCGTGTATGGTGATGAAACACACACCCGCTCCTTAGTACGCCCAAAATGTGGAAATGTGCCCATTACAAAGGGAGTAGTATGTTTCGGATGTGGTTACAGAACACATACCGGCTCCTTGGTTTGGCCAAAATGCGCAGATGCGCGCCTTACGAAGAGAGTAGCCAGTTCCGGACATGGTGACAAAATACATACCCGCTAAGTGCTTCGAACGAATGCGTAGATGCATTGTGTCATTCGCGGTGACGAAGATCATTCCAGCGTCTCGTGAAATGAGAAATGCAACAAAGATACACTACGTATTGGTGCATCTCTCGACCGCGTCTACATCTTTGTTGTTCAGTAGTCCGATGTTTTGGGCAACCTGAACATAACACAGATACCGGTAATGTGTCGGATGTTGACAATCCCGGTATTATGCGATGAAAGATATACACCATTTTTGCAATAACAAAGGTGTTCTCTCATACTCCCCATCCAAACACTGTGCCGTTTTGTGTATTTCAGTTTTTCATGGCTGCCTCGTTCATGTATTTTAAGATAAAAAATATTAAGCATGAATTTAACTTCCTCTGAAAAAAATGAAATGAAGAAACCCAATCCTTAAGCACGATACCTAAACCCATGAATGAAGAGAACGGTGAGTGTTCTGTTCAGATTATCACGTCTGGTGGTAGACTACAACTACCTGTATGCGCCGCATTTTACACCACACAACTATGAGATGCCATTTGTGAGAATGGAATTCTTGAGCAAGGGAGCGGTACGCGATCTCCGAGTACGTGTTTGTGCTCTCACAGCTCGCGAAGGACTCTCCAAACCTATAATGAGTGTTCCATCTAGATTATCACACCTTGCGATAGACTACGACTACTTGTACGTGCCGCATCTTATGCCAAGCAATTTTGAGCTACCATTTGTGAGAACATAATTCTTGAGCTGGAGGGGGGTACGTGATCTTCGGGTGCGTGGGTGCACTCTCACAACTCCCAACACACTCTCGAGACATACACTGAGTGTTCCATCCAGATTATCATACCTGGCGATAGACTATGGCTACCTGTACGTGCAGCATTTTACAAAACGTATTCCTGAGATGCCATCAATGAGAACAAAATTCTCGAGCAGGGGAGGGGAGGTACGGGATCTCCGGGTGCATGGTTGCGCTCTCACAGCTCCCGCCCCAATCTCCGAACGCATGTTCAGTGTTCCATCCAGATCATCATGCATGGTAGTACAATACGACTACCTGTACGTACCGCATTTTACGCCATGCAATGCTGACGTGTCATTCGTGAGAACAAAATTCTTGAGCGAGAGGGGCGTACGCGATCTCCCAGTGCGTTGCTACGCTCATAGCTTCACACGCACCCTAAGGATGCAAGGTGAGTGTTCCATCCAGATTACCAAGCCGGGCGGTAGACTAGGACTACCTCTACATGTCGCATTTTACGCCACACAACTCTCACATGCCATTTGTGAGAACAAAATTCTGGAACACAAGATACGTGATCTCCGTGTATGTGGTTGCGCTCCCATAGCTCACAACACACTCTCGAGATGCACGGTGAGTGTTCTATCTAGATTATCATGCCTGGTGGTAGACTAAAACTACTTGTACACATCGCATTTTACGCCACACAATTCTAACGTGCCATTTATGAGAACGGAATGTTGGAGCGGCGGGAGGTACACGATCTCCTGATGCGTGGCTGCGCTCTCACAACTCCCAACACACTCTCGAAATGCATGGTGAGTGTTCCATCCAGATTATTACGTCTGACGGTAGACAACAACAACTTGTACATACTGCATTTCAAGCCACACAATTCTCACATTCCATTTGTGAGAACGGAATTCTTGAGAGGGGGGTATGATATCTTTGGGTACGTTGCTGCACTCAAAGCTCCCGACGCACTCTCGGGACGCGTGGTGAGTGTTCCATCAAGATTATTACCCCTGGTACTAGACTATGACTACTTGTACGCGGTGCATTTTACGCCATGTGATTCTGACATGCCATTTGTGAGAACGGAATTCTTGAACGCAAGGGGGGGTTGCAATGTCCAGGAGCATGGCTACGCTCACAGCTCCCGTCGCACTCTTGGGACACACAATGAGAGTTCCATCCATATCATCATGCCTTGTAGTAGGCTAAGACTACTTATACGTGCCGCATTTTATGCCAGACAATTCTCACGTGCCATTTGTGAGAACGGAATTCTTGAGCGGGGGGGGTACGCGATCTCCAAGAGCGTGGTTATGCTTAGAGCTTCCAACATTCTCTCAAGAAGCATGGTGAGTGTTTCATGTAGATTATCAAGCCAAGAAGTAGACTGCAAATACTTATAGGTGCCACATTTTACGCCACACAATTCTGGCGTGCGATTTGTGAGAACGAAATTCTTGAGCGAGGAGGGTATCCGATCACCGGGTGCGTGGTTACGCTCTCACAACTCCCAATGCACTCTCGAGACGCACAGTGAGTATTCCATCCAGATTATCATGCCTTGTAGTAGACTAAAGATAGTTGTACACGCTACATTTTACGCCATGCAATTCTGACATGCCATTTATGAGAACAAAATTCTTGAGCGGGAGGGGGTACGCGATCTCTCGGCGTGTTACTACGCTATCAGCTCCTGGCACACTCTTGGGACGCACGATGAGTGCTCCATCCAAACAATCACGCTTGGCAGTAGACCAGGACTACTTGTACGTGTTGCATTTTATGCCACGTAATTCTAATGTGTCATTTGTGAGAACGGTATTCTTGAATGGAGGGGGGGGTACGAGATCTCTAGGTGCATGGCTACGCTCTCACAACTCCTGACGTACTCTTGGGGATGCATGGTGAGTGTTCCATCCAGGTTATTGTACCTGACGGTAGACTGCTTGTACGCGCCGCATTTCAAGCCACACAATTCTAACGTTCCATTTGTGAGAACAGAATTCTTGATTGGGGGGGTTACGACATCTATGGGTGTGTTGCTGCACTCAAAGCTCCCGACACACTCTCGAGATGCACGGTGAGTGTTCCATCAAGATTATCACCCATGGAAAGAGACTATGGCTATCTGTACGCACCGTATTTTAAACATGCAATTCTCACGTACCATCTGTGAGAACGGAATTCTTGAGCCATGGGGGGGTCCCGATCTCCGGGTACGTGGCTGCGCTCTCAGCTCCTGACACACTCAGTTTTATGCCACGCAATTCTGACGTGCCATTTGCGAGAACAAAATTATTGAGCGAGGAGGCTATCCGATCTCCGGGTGCATGGCTACGCTCTCACAGCTCCCGATGCACTCTCGAGACGGATGGTAAGTGTTCCATCCAGATTATTATGCCTGATGGTAGACTAGAAATACTTCTACAATCCGCATTTCATGCCACAATTCTGACGTGCCATGTGTGAGAACAGAATTCTTGAGCGAGGGGGGGGGGGTACGCAATCTCTGGGTGTATGGTTGCGCTCACAACTCCCGATGCACTCTCGGGACGCACGTTGAGTGTTCCATCTAAATTATCATGCCTAGAGGTAGAAGAGGACTACTTGTATGATCTTTTTTTTTGTCACGCAATTGTGACATGCCATTTGTGATAACTGAATACTTGAGCGGGGGGAGTACATAATCTCAAGGTGGGTGGCTGTTCTCATAGCTCATGACGCACTCTCAGGACGCACGATGAGTGTTCTATCCAGATTATCATGCTTGGCCATAGACTAAAACTACATGTAGGCATCTCATTTTACGCCATGCAATTCTAACGTGCCATTTGTGAGAGTAAAAATCTTGAGTGGGGGGTGTACGCGATCACCGGTGCGTGGCTATACTCACAGCTCCCCACACACTCTCGGGACGCACGGTGAGTGTTACATCTAGATTATCATGCTGGGTAGTAGACTAAAACTACCTGTACACACCGCGTTTTACTCTATATAATTCTAACGTGCCATTTGTGAGAATGGAATTCTTGAGCAAGGGAGGGGGTTAAGCGATTACCGGGTGCATACCTGTGTTCACAGCTCTCGACATACTCTTGGGACGCACGGTGAGTGCTCCATCCAGATTATCATGCTTGACAGTAGAACACAACTACTTGTACATGTCACATTTAACGCCATGCAATTCTGACGTGCCCTTTGTGAGAACGAAATTCTTGAGGGAACGGGGTACGCAATCTTCGGGTGCATGGCTGCGCTCACAGCTCCCGATACACTCTCGGAACACACGGTGAGTGTTCCACCCAGCTTATCACGCGTGGCAGTAGACTACCCGTTTTGCCGTATTTCACGCCACAAAATTCTGACTTGCTATTTGTGAGAACAAAATTCTTGTGCGGGGGGGTACGCGATCACCGGGTGCGTGGTTGCGCTCACAGCTCTTGACACACTCTTGGGACGTAGGGTGAGTGTTCCATCTAGATTATCATGCCTGGTGGTAGACTACAAATTCCTGTACATGTACCATTTTACGCCACACAAATTCTGACGTGCCATTTGTGAGAACGGATTTCTAGAGTGGGGGGGAGGGGGGTACGCGATCTCGGGATGCCTGGCTGTACTTGCGTCATTGTCCCCGCTGCAGTATTATGTTATCTCACACTACCTGTCCAAAAATTGTGTCGTAAACTCTGAAACATAGCCCTGCTCCCGCATTGCATCACGGTTCCTTATCCTTGATGAAATTCCCTCTGATGCTTCCTCCATTACTCTGGGGGTCCTGGTATCCGATACAACAAGTAGGTAACAATGCAAGTCTTTGAAAAAATAGGTGTCAGACAAAAGAAGTCCACACAAAACAGGTCTTTAACAAAACAGGTGTCTAACAAAATTGGTACGTAACAATGTACGTGTTTCACAAAACAGGTGTTTGACAAAATAGGTCTCGCAAAATCGGGATTGATTGAAACAGATGTCTAAACAAACGGGTGGCTAACAAAACAAGTGTCAAACAAAACAAGCATCTAACGACATCGGTGTTTTACAAAAACAGGTGTCTAAACAAACATGCATCCAATAAAAGAAGTATCTAACACAACAGGTATCCATTAAAACATGTATCCAAAGAAACAAGAATGTAAGAAAACATGTATCCAACGGAACAGGTATTGAAAAAAACAGGTTTCCAACAAAACGGGTATCCAACAAAACAGGTTTTTGACGAAACATATATCCAACAAAACAGGCATTTAACGAAACCGGCTTCTGACAAAACAGAGCACTAGGTATAAACTTGGGAAGAGAAAGCATCCTAAAAAAAAAAAGCACTGACCACATGTGGTTTTAACTTCTTGTCGCATATTACTAATTAATCATCTACCACAGGGTCTCTGCACCATAGGGCAGAGACCTTGTTGTAGATGTTTCTACTCATGCGCAGTATCGCAGACTCTGGTAAAGTTAGACGGCGGGCAAGGTGGTCATTTTTTTCGTTTCGCCATGTCTTTGAAGATCCTTTGGAAACTGGCCACGGCTCGGTGTCGTCGTCCATACTGGCCATAAAGTGTCGTTCGATTTCAGATATGGCCATAACAGGCTGCGCTTTGCAGCCTCCCTAAATGTTTTAGCCATAATCAAGCGCTCGCCGGCTCCTCCTTTCCAATGTGGCCACAAAGGCAGCCGACGGAAAACATTTCGTGCGAGTGAGTAATACTGACGAAAGAAACCCCTTAACCACTCTCAGATCTCTTGAAGCCATTCACAATACCAAAAATCACAAAGATGTACATGAAAGGTAACCAATGAACCTACAAGCATGCTCCAAGAGATGAAGAAATAGAATCACAATATGAAGAGAAAATGCAACCTTAGTAAGAATTGTCATCGTACTCACTGCATCTTCAAAGCTAGAATAGGTGATGGAAATCTGAATTTCATTACTCGACCTTCATTTGTTAAGAAAATTGAGAAAAATTAATTCATGTAAAATTTCACATTAATGATGAAAACATGTTTTTCTTTAAACGATTATAACTGTTCTGATTCATCTCACTCGCATAATACATCTACTTAAGATAAACTTTGATATCTCACAAAACATATACATGAATGGTTTTCTAAATCTCAACTAAAAAAGGCATAACATAGAGAGAAGTTAATCTTGGGGAAATGTATTGATTGATGTATAGGCAACATTTACTCATCGATTTAAAAGTTTTATGAAGTAAATTATGAGGAAGATTATTTTTTACCTCATTTTTGACCCAATGAAATTCAAGTCATACAATTTTGATTTCCATCACCTACTTTAGTATTGAAGATGCTTTGAAGATCGTTACATTCTTGCTAAAGCTTCAATTTCTTTTGATATTGTGATTCTATCTCTTCATCTCTTGCACCATGCTCGAAGGTTTATCTTTTACCTATCATGTACATCTTTGTACCTTTCAATATTGAGAATGGCTTTAGGAGATCACCAAGTGTTTAAACGGCCTTATTTGTCAATATCGCTCGCTCGTGCCATCGTTTTTTTGTCGGCCGCCTCCATGGCCAATTTTGAAAGGAGGAGTCGGTGCACACTTGATTATGGTCAAAAGAGTGGGGGAGGCTACGGAGCACAGTCTGTTATGGCCAAATCTTATATCAAGCGATACTTTGTGGTCAATATGGTTAGAAACGCCGAGATGTCGCCAGCTGTCAAAGGATCTTAAAAATCATGGCCAGACAAAACAAATGAATGGGCGGACATCGGTGTAGCCGAAGTAAACTAAATATCTGATCTTGTGAAAAGTTGAAAGTTTTCATGAAATTTTCACGCGAAGATGACATCTACTATTGTAGTATGAACTAACACTAGACTCTGACACTTCGTCAGTATGAAGGCAAAGAAATGCATTACTTCCTCTAGCGAAAACTGACTGGAGCACGAGTTCACCCGTCGTAACACATAGACTAAGCCTGTAACAAAGACATGTATGTAATGACAGCACAACACACGCAAACATCAATTGATTTACGATGGCGCGGTGAGATTGAAGGTGGAAATTGATGTACGAAGCGGGATATTGTTACTGGGGGTACGTTAATTGAACCGGTATGCACATCGCCTGACGATGTCGACATCATCAGATGGGAAGCGACATACATTTCAGCATCCTGGTTTGGTTCTTGAAGTCTCGAGTGTATCACAACCACCTTGAGAGGTAAACTATGGTCACAGCATTCCATCCTCACACTTTTGAGGATGTCTACGTTACTGTTCCACATTTTGGTCTCACAATGAAGCTCGAACCAAGATTCGCTTAGGCAAGTAATGTGAGAAGTTGCATCATGACAGCAATCTGCCGAGCGCAACGCACACTGCAGTTATGGAGCAAGCAGTACAATTTGGGCCTAAATCCCTGTTCTACCAAAAACTGTACACAGCAACTTTCTACCTCTGATCCAAGCACGGATGAGACAGACGTCCACCACGTATACTAACGTTATGTGAAACATGACTTGTTCGTACATCACCAAATGGAAATACTGAGTGGAACATCATTACTACTGCTCTTGACCTCCAACAAATGCCATAGAATGATAGGACACATATAGGTGAATATTGTAGGTGACATGAGTGATCTAACAAACGATACAGAGATCACAGTAGGCCAATAGCGGTGGGTGTGCAATGCTCGTCTATGTCATGCTCTGAGCATGATAATGCTTTGTTTGAATGGCTTCACTGCCTTACTCCTATCCGCGCCTTTCCGACCACACAACAATACAGTGGGGAAGCAAAATGCACCTAACACTGGGCACTTAAGCTTTAAGTCATGTTTCTTTGCATGGGCTCCATTTAAGCCAATATATCCCACCAGGCATCACACAATGGCGGTAGAGAAATGGACACAGATGTCACTTTAGAGAACAAGTACAACATGCTTGTATGAATGCAGACAAGACTGAACATGAACAAATGGCAAGACCATGAACATACGAACCTTCAACAATCAGAACCCGGGGATTCCTAGTTGTGCTATACCACCCATTTTCCATCGCGCAAAAGATCGTGAGATCGCAAAATAGAATGGAACTTCTGTTTTTTTTTTTACTTTTTTTGCTACAAGGATCTCATTACGTTGCATGGAGGAAGTCCGACCGGGAACACGGAAATAATTCCTTAGGATTGAGGACATTGGACAGACATGCCGACAGCAAATGTCTCGTGGCATGTCTGCCCTTGCCACATTTCTACTCAATCAATGCGCATGCGGTGCGCCCATATGTCCACTTCAGCAATCATCTGTCCTGGGTGCACGCGGTCTGTCCCTGCACCCACTTCAGTTATCAGCTGTCCAGGGTGCACATGGTTCGCCCCTGCGCTGAAATGTTTTTATCAGCAATTCCCTCCTCTTCTCAATACACCACCAACATCTGCAAATAACAACCTACACCAGTGTAGCATATTTTTCCGCAGTGCGCAACCCTATCTCCCCATATCTCTACAAAGAGGGTCCGCCTCATACTCAAACTTCATCCTCCTTCTTCTCCTCAACTATCATCATCATCATCATCATCATCATTAGGTTCACACACATGAGTGACTACACCATTTACGGCAGACACATTTTAACAGGCCTCTACCAAGAATCTTCCTCATTTTCCTACAAGGATGCTTACTCGTGGGCGATGCTACTAGTTCCCTTGTGAGCCAGTCATGGATAAAAAATGTGCAGAAGTTAGTCTCCCAGATTCCCTTAAAGGAATTCATCGATGAAAAAGATAAAAAACTTCATTGATTAGGAGCAAGCCTTACAATGCACCACTCGACATGGCCTTGTACCAAGACGTTTGTCTTGAACCACTTTTTAGCTTAGCTATGGATTGGAGAGCTTGACGAAACCCATCCCTTTGGCCACATAATGAACACGCCCTTCTTTAGGCTTGAGCTCTCCTTTTCACTACAACACACCTCACGTTCTATGACATCATCACCTTCCAAGGTCTGAACATCCCAATCATTGTGGCAGACATTGAGCTACAATGTGCATGAGGAGAACCTCCCACAAAAAACACTCAGGCGCAGACGTAGGTACATACCACAAGAAATCCTATCAAGTGAATTGCCTCCTCCTCTTGCTTTGTCGCCACTACCAGAACCATCTCCACCGCGATCCGAATCCCCACTTCCATTGAACACCACTTCCTCTCAAGAAAGCACATGAACAATGCAGAGATGCTTCCCCTTCCTCTGTTATTAGGTGTATAGGGGGATGTCAGAAATACAAGGTTGGGGTCATAGGCAATCAGATGGGGCTTAAAGAAAAAGCACGCAAAGGACAATTTGTAACCAGACGGATAATCAACGACGATTGACTAGCCATCAAGGTCACGACATCAGCCATCACTAATGGGTAAACATATAACGTCTTTCCCGCCACTAGTTCACTTTTCAATTTTGAAATGGGTTAATGGGTAACGCAAAATTTTTAGAGCCAACTACAAGGGCACTGAGAGGTATGAACCTTCATGCAGAAACATGTCTCATCAGCCGGCCATCAGCTGGTTTTTGCCGTCAAAATTTCAAGCCCATCAGTGATGGCCTGTCACCCCAGCCTAAGAATCTCAATAACATGTTTGGTCTAAACACGAGCCACCTCAGTATCTCCAATGTCATAAACACTCAATTTGCCTTTGCGAGCATAACAATACTTAGACTCCCTACTTCCTCCTTCACTCCAACTCTGTTAGAGCAAGAAAGGCATTGATCAATTTATAGACATGAAATCATGTAGATTACAATGTGTTTGTATGCCTCCTCCTTGGGGTTCTTTACTGCAAACAAAACTGTGTTTTAAGCAAGGGACAACCAAGATTGTACATACAAGTTTCAAGCTGAGGTGCCAGTGAGAACCTTAGTCCACTTTGAATGGAAATTTGGCAATTGACTCAAAAGAACATGGCAAGTGTCAGTCTGTGGTAGGTATTTTCTTTCCTTAACACAAAGTAACAGTCTGGTGACTACACAATGACTTTCTTGTTCAAAGGAAAGCTGGAGCATCATGGATCGTGAGTACTCCTTGAACCTTGTTAGTGGAACGGTTTGGCAGTGAGGTTTCCTTTTGGCTATATGAGTATAATCCGAGTTCGCCCGCCTTCTTCCTCAGGCTTTTCTCATTGCAAGACAAAGTGAATGGGACAAGATGTTCAAGGTGTGAATTACAATCACTACGTTTTGTGTGTGGAAAAGGCAAGTACATTGAATTGAACACTATCATAGAAGTTGCATCTTACTGTTGTGTCAAACTCTCTCTAGTCATGGCTTAGCTGTCAGCTCTTCACCATCTTCCTCTTAATGAACACCAAAGCCATATTCACACACTTTCATGCAAAACATACATGTACAATGGTGGGGAAATCAAACACTGACATCTTACTACACTCCAAAAGTGTGTCCCAACACTATGCACTAACACCATACAATCTACAAGGAGTGTACACAAACCGTGCGATCTTTTACTATCTCTATCCTTTTTACTCACTTTCCTGCTTAAACTACATATCCGTCTCTGTTGCACTTCACCTCTCTTTCCCTCCTTCTCCCTCTCTTTATCTCTCTCTTCCTTCCTTTATTTATGTCTCTCTCTATCTCTAGTTACCTTTATCATTCTCTTTATCCATTTCTCTCTTTTATTGCATCTCCTCTCTCTCTCTATCTCTCTCTCTCCCTCTCTGTCTCTCTCTCTCCTACTACCCCCTAGCTCTTCTGTATTCGAGTAATCAGTCCCCTGTCTTCTTAGTACTGTTTTCTATTGATAAATGTATAATTTTCTTCTTTGTTGCAAGAGAAAAACACATGATTTGACATATTGCAACAATAGTCTTCAACTGTCATATTCGTGACACGTTTGTATTTAATGTTGTTACTCACCAAAGCCATAACAGTCTCTCTAAGTTAATGTTCCAAAACTTACGTCTCCCTCGCTTAGGGGAATTAAGTGAGCCTCAAGTGCGATGAGATCGAGTGGTTGACAGGGATAAGTCTTGCAAAGAGTATGACAGTTGTCTATAACTGCCAGCAGAACAATGGATATGCTCTCGCCTCGCTAACTTGATTGCCGTTAGAAGTTCGAGGAGGACCTCCTCCCATTGCTAAGACCCCCGAACGCGAGGCATAGTGCACAAGGGTTAGTGCGATCGATTTGTGTGACCAAATGCACTTATCACACACTCAGTGTGTGACTCTCTACAGTTTTCATCCACAGTTGTTTGCGTTGCTTGGTATGAAGAAAGGTCATGGGTTTGCAAATGTTTCCACCCCTCATGTCGGTCAAAAGATTCAGCACTAGCAGAGCCTTTGTCATTTCTAGAGGGTAGGCGGTCATTCCTAGCGAGACATGTAACTTGCATTTATGATGAACCGTTTTGTCTTTTCACATTAATCATTCTAAAGTTCTTGTCGACAACATTATTTGCGATGCATGAAACAAGAACATCTAAACCAATGACGTCGAAAATACACAATTTTGTTTTTGCATTCATTATGAACCCTTATGTGTAAGAAAACTCTCTGTTTCTGTTTCTCTCTTTGAAACGAATAAACAATGGTCTTGTGTCCAATTTTATTTGAAACTCAAATCAACGCTATTTGAATCTGGTTCTTTCCATTGCAAAAATGTTAAAAAATGATATCAAATGTGAAAATTCTCCGCTTTTTGCAAAATGGCTCAACCCTGCTCGAAATGGTTCCCCACAGAATATGCAATTCCAAACTTTTAAGAACAGGATCTCAAATGCGTTCTCAAGGTTAGTTCTCAAACCTCGCACTAACTAGGTTTTCGTATCTAGATGCTGATATTAGACTGCAATCATCGATGGTTTGCTCTTTGAAATGCAAGACAACTCCTCGCGACCTATCCATTTTGGAATATGGCTGTTGCACACTGAGTGTTTGATAAGTGCACTTTCACACTCATTTTGAGCGCACTCGCCACATGCACTAGCCCCGTACACTGTGGCCATCTCTAGAAAATCTTGCGAGGACTGAATCGAAGAGTCAGTCGAGTCACTGCTGGCCAAGACAAACATATCGAGGAGCAATGCCAGGTCCACTATCGAAGGCAAGTAGACGGCCATCGAGAAAATATGAAAACCTGCTCAGAGACATCGCCCTACCGTTTCAAGTTAACAAACCAGATAGCAAAAGCAAAAAACAAATTTTGTAACTTACGTTTGAAATCTACTGCAAAAGTACCACGATCAGAACATCCGGACATGTTAACGTCTTTTAGATGATTACACCTGTAAGAGGCTTGAAAACCACAAAAAAAAACTTAATGGTGCTCGTAACCTGTTCCATTTTTTTCCCATTTTTATAGTCTTCAGATAAACAATTTTCTTTGTATCATATACATGTTTCAACCATACAATGCTTGACCCTAGTTATGAATAGAAGTACACACTGTCACACTAGCCCCACACATTGTGGAACCTCATAAGGAGCGATTGTTTTGGCCATATAGGACAAAAGGAAAACTGTGTTAAGACACATAAGATGAATTCACACACTTACTACACAGGTAGTGTGCTTTGGTATGGTGTTGGAGTGCACTTCCCACATAAAGTAGCCCCACACACTGGCGTCCCTCCTAGGAAGAGATTTTTTGGTCATATAGGACAAAAAAGCAAGGTATGATGGGACACATGAGACAAAAAGGTGCACTGAGTGTGCTCTTATTGTACTTTCATATGGTGACTGAGCGCACTGGTCACATACACCAACCCCACGCAGTGAGGTCCCTCCGAAGAAGAGACTTTTCCAGCCATGTAAGACAAAACTACACTCATCATGCACAATGGAAGGAGTGTAGGGATGGATGCAAAGAACTCCCTTTGGTGAGAGCACACTGAATGCACACACTAGAAAATCAGTGGATAAAAGGGCCTTGATTAACGAGATCTCATGCAAAAGGCACACAATGACATGTCTAACCAATGCTCCGCTATACCTTGGGAGATGCATAATTATCTGACCCTTCAATGTGCGCATCCTCTTCACGAAATCAACTGGACAAAATACCAATGGCCTCCATCAAGGAATCTCGAATTCATTGAAGATGAACACAATGATGGAATGGACGTCGCCAAACTACCTTTTAACAACGATGGCGCTACATCCTACCTTAACCTGAAGTAAATGCTCATTGATGTTCGCCACACAAACAATTGGTACAACTACAAAGAAGATTGGAGGCCATCACCTGTTGGAAAATACAAATGCCAGTATTGATCGGATGATTCAAGATACCTTATTACCTTCAGATACCTATCATGCATTGACAATGGCATCCACATCTTCACAGAAACTTTCGCCGACACCATGCAGGTTCTTCAAATTCTTCGTAAGTTGCAAAAACATTGAATGTACATCAGCGGTCTTGAATTTGGTCATTTCATGAGTTCGCTCAGTTAGCTGGCGAATCAATACGCCAAAATCATCTTGCAATGCCTAGATGACTCAAGCCTTCTCCTGCAACCTACCAACTAGTCCAGTTCGTCAGGGAAGGAAAAACACCCTTACAGTTGTACAAATAGGAAACCTCACATCATGTAGGGGAGGCATCGCTTCTTGACTCTATGCGACGCATGGACTCGTCTCATCAGCAGTTCCCTCACACTCCTCTTCTTCTTGGAAATCACCATTATCCGATCCCGCAGAAGTCTCAACAGTCTTGGTAGTTGCGGTAGTCGTGGCAGTCACGGCAGCCGTGGTAGTCACGGCAGCCGCGGCAGTGGCGGCAGAGCCGGCAAATACGGCACTGGCGGTAGTGGCAGTAGTCGCGGGAGTGGCAATAGTCGTGGGAGCCTCGGGAGTAGCGGCAGTCGTGGTAGCCTCTCTAGTGGCAACATTCTTGGGAGCCTTGGCAGTGGCTGCAGTCGTGATAGTTGCGACAGTGGCGGTAGTTGCAAGAGCCGGGGCAATTGCGGAAGCCACGCCATTTGCTGCAGTTGCAGCAGTGGCAGCAATTGCGACAGTAGCGGTAACTCCGGCAAAATCGGCAGTGGTGGTAGCGGGATCTGCCGCTGTCAAAACAACCGCAATGGTAGCTGCAGATGTTGTAGTTGCAGAAACTGCCGCAGTCATATCGGTCACAACAATCAAAGTAGGCGTAGGAGAAGGAGAAGTTACAAGAGCAGAGGCGGGAGCGTGAAGAGGGTCAAGAGTAGGCGTAAGAGTTGAAACAATAGTTGGTGCAGGAGCAGATGTAGAACACGCAGCAGTCGTGACAATCTCCCTTAGACAATCATGGGCTGTGCCATCTGACATTGAAGACCCTTAACAATCCAGCCGCAAAAAAATGTTTCTCTACCAGCTACCCATTGTAACAACAAGGAACCTCATCCTCGTTCTTTTTACATCATGCATCCACTTTAGATGTTGCGTCAACTACATGTAAGGCTAACATCATTTCATCAATTTGATTTCATAGCTTTTCTTGTATTCTTCCTTCTGATGTGATTAGTCCATGCTTGGCAAATGCAACAGATGAGGCCATCAAGACAATCAATGGTAGGCGAGAGATAACTGGCTTGTAGCTTCCTCAGACAACCACTTCAAAAGCAATGGTAGATGGACATTACAGGATGGCATTCTCCAAGGTTACCAAGTCTGAACAGGCCCCAAAAAGGATGTTGAAATACTTCATTTTCATAGGAAAACTAGTGTTCATTGCACATGTACAACACAACTACTTGTCTTCTTGTACTAAATCTAGTGCAAACAATATTAGTCATCAATCCTGATGCTCCAAAATGAGAAGGTGTCAAGATGAATGAAACAAGGATGTATGACATCAAGCTTTCCAGTAATAACTTCTCCAAGTTTACACACTCGGTTGGCCTATCAAAACAAAATCCTTCTTTAATGAGTACATTATAACATTCCAGTTGTGGCTAGTGTGCTTAAGGGGTAGAACATAAGATTGTGATTTACAAGCCCAGTACCAATTGTTGGTTTTTTAGTGACTGTTGATTTTTCCTAGTTGGCTAGATGCCACACCCACCATCGAAGTCCAGTCAGTTGAATTTACATCTTCAACAATTGGAATAAAAAAATTCAGTTCAAGTTTTTGTTTTTTGAATGACATGATGATTTTTCTCTTTTTTTCTTAATCTATCATTTTTTTGTTCATCACCTTGCCCATCGTCAAATCATTCTGATTTCATGTTCTATTAGTAGTCACATAGCTATGAGTTTATGTGGTCATCAAACTTTGGACCATAAAAAACCAATGTTTTCTTTCCAAAGTTCATTTTCATAGGATTGTGATCAGTAATCCTGTATTATTCCTCCCAAACACGCCCTACATAGAGGGCCTGTGAAACGATTGCGGCTTCTTAGAATTGTTTCTCGCATGTAACCAGTGAGTAAAATTTGAGTGTCATAAAACTAGAAGGTACAACCGAACTTCTGACCTCGATTTTTCGTTTTTTGTTAGAGCTTTATTTTTTAGGTAAGGCAAGCTCAAACCTCTAGACTTTTGAGTACAAATCCGAACAACTGTGTGCTATTTGAAAAAAAGGCAACATCCATTATGTGTGGGAAGTTTGGGAATAGGTAGCGAGTAACACTAAAGAATGAACACTTTTCTATGGTAATGGTTGCGGGAAAGAGCAACCCTACAATGATGAAGCAATTTTTGGAACCTCAATGGTGTGTTTTAATCATTTGTCAACCATTCATTGAGCACGTGCGGGATTTTTGAGGCAACAAGGTCATTACAATATGTGTTCGGATGCCACAACAAAGGGACATGTCGTGAATAAGTCCACAAGGACATGGTGCTGAATTTGTTTTCAATCCAATGGAAATGACACCAAAGATCTATAAGGTCTTAGTCTACAAAAGAAGTTGCGAGGCTTTTTTGGTAATCGTGCCATCCCACTCAGTTTCAGGTCCACGAGAGCAAGTTATAGGAAACTACCAGATGCTTGCTCCGATGGTCAATACAACTTCATCATTGGAAAGATCAGGTGGTACTATCCTCATGATTTAAGTTTCAGGCCGATCCGACAGTGAGATTGAGAGATATGAATTTCCGAAATGTTCGAGGTCATTAATGCTGGTGTCTAGGTGACCATGGTCGAAGGCTCCATGCCTTAGCCTAAGCAGAGAAAAGGACAAGCGGTCTAGGGTCAAAGCCTGATGCGAAAAACATCCAAAAAGGTACTTGATTCTTGGATTGCCTTGTCAAAGCATGCAGACTAGGAAAAAGGTACCTCTCTTTCCTTTTTGGGTGAGGTGGGATCCTTGCATGCTATCCATGGACACATGGAAATTCTCCATGGGGTTCTGGGTTATGTGAACACTAGGAGTGTGCCATAAGATTATATTCTAGCTCTCTAGGCCGTGTGTCATTGGTCAGCTTGATTATTGGGCTGCTTTCCTCTCTTATGTGAGATTATGGACTCTACTACGAGTCTTAGCTTCCATGGCTAAATGTTGTAACTTATTAGAGGGCTCACTTGCCCAAGCTCTAATTTTACATGTGCACCATCATTTTGAGTGATTCAACACCCATTTTTCAACACAACAGATTCCCTTTTAGTCCCACATGCTTGCTGCTCTAATGTTACCTCTCTCCTCTACTTCCAATACTTGGTATTTGAGCCAAGTTGTGTAAGTTTCAGTCAGTGCAGGCAGTGACTTTGAGAGTGACGAGTTAGGGTTAAAACTCAGCCAAATGTAAAAATTGACCAGTGGATCTTTGGTTTCATAAGACAAGATTTCCAATAATGTTAGAATCACAAAGATGCAACGGTCGGATTCAAAGGTATGGTCAAAACTAGGTCGGTCAAGGCTACCATCTTCTCTCAAAGTATGACTGTTGCCTTGTCATGACCATAACTTCGTCGTTTCTCACTTAAATTCAAATATAAGCACATGAAGATTGAATTGCTTTTCTTAAGCTCTCCATTACTGTAAACATGTTTGCATTCCATCGGTACGTTTTGGAGTGAAGCAAATTTTATAGCCATGGGCTCACGCAACCAGCGGTGGTACTAGTCTAAGCAATAGATAGGCAAGAAAAAAGAAAAGTGCCAATGTTTTAGGAAAAGGGGCACTAGAAGAAATAGTAATTCAAGTTCAAGAGGGAATGCACGGAGCAGCAACATCAGTCATCACAGTAGTAGCAGAAGCAATAGGCTCCACAATAGCAACACTAATAGTCACAACAATGTTAGAAACAACAGTAGTAAACCAAGCTACAATGCACCACTTTGGTAACATGAACGTGGCCAAGGAGGTGCGCGACCACCTCTTCATGGTAAATTCTTACATGTCACGGGTTGGAAAGGTGCATTTCTTGTGTTACAAGGAATCAGGTTGCACCAAATGTCTGACGCACCACGGGGAGTGGTTCTTGTAGCTGTTGTTAATCCCCCTCGACCTCTTGCTTTGGATGATGATTGGGTTCTGTATGATGTAGGGATTTGAATTCTGGAGATGTGGTTGTAGACTCCACCTGGTATTGAAGTGGGAGAGCTCCATAGCATGCCATATGTACCTGATTTTGTGTTCAACCTCCACTCACTCTCCTCTCTCACAAAGAAAAGACTGCGCGTTGTCTTTCATGACGACCATGGCTACATCCATGACAAGGAAATAGGAAAGGAGTTGGCTAGGTCGCTAAAGGAGGGCAACATGTACCGCCTGCTCGGGGCGACCAACATGCCGCGTGAGCAGAGTCTTGTGACCGTAGTGCGCATCAGGCATGCGCACTATGGTCACATTGGCATGTGTGCCTTGTAGTAGCTTCAAGCAAAATAGATATAACGTGACTTGCCCACCATCTCCAAAATTAAACAACATTTGTGCATGGGCTATTCGGAGGGGAAGAAACACCTTGAGGCGTTCTCTGGAGCAGGGGATCGTGCGAAGCAGGTGTTGGAGTTGGTCCACACAGACTTGTGTGGCCCGATGCTGACCTTGAGCTTTGGGGACTCAAGGTACTTCCACACATTCATTCATAAATCAAACCATTTCACTATTGTGTACTTCCTTTCTTCAAGGTCATGGGGAAGAACAGACTGCAGGAAAATCAAGGCGATCCACAACAAAAATGGTGGAGAGTACATGAGCAAGGACTTTAGAGACTACCTCGCAAAATCTTGCATCAAGGCAAAGCATACCATGCCATACTTATAGCAGCAAAATGGTGTAAGAGAATGCGCCAAGTGTACCATAGTTGAGCTGGCATGCTCCATGCTACATGCGACTCGACTTACCTACAACTTTTAAGCTGAAGTAGGGAGCACTGCGGTGTACACAAAAAAATACATTCCAACCAACGAATTGGAGCAAATGCCATTGAACAAGACGTGTTTCGACAAGAAGCCAAGCGTGAGTCACCTCCGTGCGTTTGTTAGCTTGGTACAGATACACGTGCTCAAGGAGAAAAGATATAATTTTGATGCAAAGAACGTGTGGATGCAGATGATCATCTATGACGTGGCAAGAAAAGCGTATCTCCTCTATGAGAGGGATACTAACTTCGTCAACATCTCCAGGGATAGCGTCTTGAATGAGAGCAACATCATCAGCACCAGAATTGTTTGTGAGAGGGCAGCAGAACCAACTGTTGACAAAGAAGTGGGAGCAAAAAACCTTCCTACTCCAATCTCTCTCGTGACAGTGGAAGAACCAGTCTACTCTTACATGTCTGATATAATACATACAACGCCCTCATTGGCAGAAGCAGTGGTAGGAGATCAGGCACCACCAGCAACAACAGTTGTGCCATTAGCACTGCTCCAGTCGCTCGCTAACGCTCCTGCACCAAATCGCAAGTACCCTCTTTGGGTGCACTACAAGCCCGGTGAGCATAGCCACTTCTAGATGCTCTCAAAACCAGAACAAATGAACATCGTAGTTGTAGAAGATTCAGATGAGCTAGTGTCTTACAAGGAGGCCATGGCTTTACCTGATACAACATTTTAGGTACAAGTTGTGCAACAATAGATATAATCGTAGCTCAACAACGACATGTGGGAGGTGACTGAGCATCCACTTGGATACAAGGTGATCAAGTGCAAGTGGGTGTTCAAGAAGAAGCTAGTAGCAGATTGTAACCTTGTGAAGTACAAGGTGAGGGTAGTTGCCAATGGCTACTCGCAATAGGAGGACATCGTCAACACTTAAACCTTTGCCCCTTTGATAAAGTTTGCCTTTATGCGCACTCTCCTCTCTTATGCAACAGCTAAGGACTTTGCGATCCACCACAAAGATGTCAAGACCGCATTCTTGAACGGTGAATTAGAGGAGGAGATCTACATGGAGCAGGCAGAGGGAATCATCATGGATGGCCTAGAGAATCTTCTTTGTAAGATATAAAAGTTACTATACAGCCTCAAGCAAGCGTCGTGTGCATGGAAACACAAGTTGGATGAGGCACTATAGTGCATGGGGTTTGAGCGCAGCGAGTGTGACTACAGCGTTTATCGTTGGCATCATGAAAATGAGGTCCTCATCATCATTGTCCATGTGGATAACGTGCTCCTCCTTTCCAACTGCATGTTTGCACTGGAAGAGTTCAAGGAGACGATGCAAGAACACTTCTAGATATCTGATTTCAAGGAGACATCATAATTCCTTGGCATCCACATTACGCGTGACCAGAAAGCACATACCCTCTTTATGTAGTTGAGCCACTACATCAAGGACTTCCTGTACCAGTCCGGCATGGTAGAAGCAAAAGGCATCGACACAACGCTTGAGACATGGTAATACCTCGTGAGATTTAGTGGAAAAAACAGATTGACCTAACAATAGAAATACTAGAGTGCCATCGACAGTCTCATGTTCCTGATGGTGGCAACCAGGCCAGACCTCACACAACCTTCCGCTACCTTGTTGATACCATTAACATCTGCATCACCTACAATGGCACCAATAACAACATCATTGGCTACATAGACACAGATTGTACTTCAAATCTAGAGGACCGCAAGTCCATCTCTTGACATGTGTTTTTCATGAATGAAAGCGCCATAAGCTAGTGTAGCAAGCGGCAGGCAATTGTGGCTTCCTCAAGCACGGGAGCTCAGTAATTGTCTCTTGTCCTTAGATCAAAGGAAGCATTTTGGCTATGACATCTTACGGTAGAGATGAGTGGGAGTGTAGTAGTTCCTATTCCTATGCGTGTCAACAACCAGAGCGCAATAGCAATCCCTATGAATCCTGAGAATCATGCACGCACCAAGCACATTAAAATCGCGTATCATTTCATCAGGCACATGGTACAGGAGGCTACTATCAAGCTAGAGCTCACTCCAATCACCAAGCAGGTCACAGATTTTTCCACCAAGGTAGTGGCCTATGAGAAAAATCTACTCTGCATGAAGGCATGTGGACTCAGCCCACTCTGACTTTGGCAAAGTGGGAGATTGATGGAAATTGGGCCAACCGGCTTAGTTTCAAGTCCACATGAGCAAATTCCAGAGAAACTACCACATTCTTGCTCCAATCGTCAATAAGAATTCACCATAGGAAAGATCAGGCGGCCAAATGTCCAAGTTTCTGACAGATCCTACGGTCAAATTGGGAGGTATGAGTTTTCAGAAATTTCAGGGTCGTCGGCCTCCGGTGTCTGGGTGACCGTGGGCGACGGCTCCATGACTTAGCCCGAGAAAAGAAAAAGGCAAGAGATCCAGGGTCAATACCTAATGGGAAAAATATCCAAAAAGGTCGTTGGTTCTTGGATTGTCTTGTCAGAGTGTGTTGATTAGGATAAAGGTACCTCTCCTTACTTTTTGGATAATGTGAGATCCTTGTGTGCTAGCCAAGGACACATGGTGATTCTCCTTGGGATTGTGAGTTATGTGACCACTAGGTGTGTGCCGTGAGAGTATATTCTAGCTCTATACGTTGTGTGTGATTTGTTAGCCTGATTGCTAGGTTGATTTCCTCTCTTGTGTGAGATTATGGAATCTAATGTGTGAGCCTTAGCATCCATGGCTAAGTGGTGTGGCATGTGAGAGGGCTGACTTGCCCAAGCTCTAGATCTATATGTACTCCATCATTTTGAGTGATTCAACAACAAGTATTCAGCATAACTAATGCCCTTTTGGTCCCGTGTGCTTGCTGCTCCAATGCTACATCTCTCCTCTAGATCCAATAGCTCAACTTCTGGCGTGTTGTCAATCTCCTAAAGTTCATTGGATTAACAATTGATAACTTTGTAGAATTTGATACAAACACAGAATAATCAATACTTGGTGCATACATGTGTAGATTTGTAGGCCCACCACACCAATCCACCAAACCAGCTGCACAAACCAATGATTCCAACGAGAACTAGTTATACGTAAACTATCACCATCTCTTAAAAAAATCCCACGAACTCTGTGGAGATCTCTACCGTGCTCATTTGATGCACACGTGTACACAAAGATGTCATCAAACTTGATATGGACAAAGTTATCAAGGTTCAACCATTAAAACTCTCTTCACAGCTTTCATAATTATTTCTAGGACGTTTACAAGTGTGACGAGCATGACCGTGCACTCAAATTTCCGGCACTTAGTGTATTCAGGCTTCCTTCTGGTGTCCTTATGATTCACTAAGAACTTATGATAAGTTCTCCACAGGGCGATCTTGGATAAACTATTGCTCCTTCAAGTTGGTGGACACAATCATGGAAGGACGCGGTGGTTGTTGGTGGCAAAATCATCCAACGCCCTGAGTTTTATGCACATCCACATCACTCTCATTTTGTTTTAGACAGAAATGACAGAAAAATAAGAGTGATATAGGTCCCTTAATGTAAGCCGGATTGTGTCAATGGCACTGATCACGGCTTGAGGCGCCTTTGAATGTACAATTTGACTGTGGATTTGGAATCTGAAGGAAAGCCCTTGCAAGATAAACTGAATAATGGGGTCGATCCACCAAGAATTGAGGAATTTATGCCTAGCCAGAGGTTGGACCGGCCGAGGGGAAACAAGTTACAAAAATTCATCCCCAAAGGACCAATGTTGGGCCCTTAGAAGACCAGAAAAGGCCAAAGCGTGCCTTGGGGCCCGGTTAGTCAATGAATCAAAGATTATTGAGGGCCACAGGCACTTCAGAATGGCACCCCAATGTGTTATTGCCAGAAAGGGCGCTTTGGGCAGCTGCCACTGTCGGTAGTGGTGATGCCAGCGGTAAATTGCCATGGTTCACGGAAATGGCCATATCTCAGCCGTTCCTCCATGAAATGATTTGATTCTTGTTGCGTTGGGAATCTGGAAAGATGAGCTACCTGATTTTGAGGCAAAAACTCTCATCCCAGGCCCGGACAGAGCTGCGCACAGCTTGGCAACTGCGGGTCGCCTAGGATGTGTGACCATGTACATATAGTCTTGCATGTTTACAATTGAATAACGAGCATAGCTTACTCCCATTGTGCCACACGTATTCCTGTGATCTCCCAACACTATTCTAAGCTTCCACAAACTGGGGTGGTGTCCACCGGCCTCCCCTTGGTCTTCGTTGCCACCGATTGGTGCCTACACTGTCCAGTTCAGGCTAGCACAGCGCGCCCAGTGTACCTAATGAACCCCTTGATCGAGCATCTTGTCAAATGGCTTCTGAAGCTCGTTTGGCTCATGGTTGCTCATCACATAGGATCTCTTGACCATTTTCACGTGCACAAATTTATGCTTATCTAATGATCAACCATGCATTGTGGAGGTAGTCCTCAAGACACCTCCAAAAACACCCTCCAAGCTCCTCTATAACTAATGAGAAATCCTTCATAATGGTTGCGACGTGTTGGGTGTCGATCTGTTGGGTCCTCTTTTGATGCTTTCAATGTTGCAGTTTCCTCTATTTCCCCTTGTTCCTCGTACGTGAGCAAAGTTTAGAATGTACATTTCAGTTATCGATTGGCCACATCCAGAGATATCGGGTAAGTGTGTCAAATTAGGACAGCAAAACTTCCACTATGACTTCCTCCTCTACAACTTCTTGTAATTGTTGTTGTGTCATGGGTCACTCAATCAAAGGCTGTTGTTAGTGTATGTTGTTAATGCTCATGTAAACAATACACATGAGGCAACATAACATGGAAAACAACATGTACTAGAACATAGATAATGTGGTTAAAATGGGTAGTTTGCCTAAGAATGATTACTAGATAGGAGGGTAACATTGAAAGGGGGGGTGAGACCACGAGTGCAGGCGCACTCTAAGAAGCACCAGAGGGTGTTTTACTAAGGAGATTACAGTGAGCAGAAGGAAGCGGGGAAATCTATGCACAGAAAATTGAAGAAGGGAATGATGATAGGTAGTACACTGAAATGTAATTCAATGATGGGAGACAAAACATAGGGATGAGATGAGCGGGTAAAACCACAGCTATGGCGCACTTAAATAAGTTCCAGAGGCGGTTTGACCAAGGGATTTATACAAGGCGGTAGGAATCACGCAATGCCAGACATGGATTGACGGTGTGACTAAGGGGGTGTCGTGGCACAGGATGAGTGAGTGAGACCATGACTATTGGTCCACTTTGGGAAGCATCATAGGGTATTTCACGAACGAAATCACACCATGTCGTAAAGTGCGGGAAGAATCATGTGCCAGCATTCATAGAACATAACTTGGCCGGGCAGTACACTTGGACGGAAGCCTCGGATGAAATGGGTGATGCAAGCACTGTATGAGTGGGTGGAACAAAGGCCGTCGACACACTCAGAGAATTACCGAAAGGTATTTCACTGACACGATCACACTAGTCGGTAGGGTATGGGGAATGTTATGTTGCATAGAAAACGACAAAAGATGGAAGGTGTACCCAAATGGAACTTTTGGACCAAGGGGTTGAGGTGGGTATAGGGAGAGTGTGTGAGATCATGGCTGCTGGCATGCTTCAGGAAGTATCTGATGTTCTTTCACGAAGGGAACAACATTCGATGGAAGAGGACGGATAATGCTATGTGCCAGAACTTACATAATGAATTCTGGATGGGTAACGCAACCTGAACAGATTCTTGGGGTGGAGGTTGATGCAAGCACATGGTGAGTGTACGTGACCACGACTGTGTACACACACTAGGAAGTACCAATATGTTAAAAGAAGAATGTCACACTAGACGACAAGGCGTGGAAAACACCTTGTCTTGGTTTTGACAGTGTAGAATTTGGACAAGAAGCACGCTTGAAACAGAATATTGGGGCAGATGGTGTTGCGAGCATGAGATGGTAGAGAGAGCATAAATTCCGACACACTTAGGAAAGCACCGGAGGCTTGGTCACTAAACAAATCACACCATGCATCGCGATACACACATCAATACTTGCCAGATTTTCTTAATGGACGGTGTGCCTCAACAGAAATATCAAGTGAAAGGGGTGGCGTGCGCACAATGTGAGTGGGTAAGACCATGGCTACGGTCATGTGGCTGAGTCCCTGGCCCTCATTGCAGTAAGATCTATGGTAATCTCAATCCACTCTTATTGCACCAGACCCTAGGGAGTATGGATCAAGCTCTATATCAACTTCTATTTCATTCGACAAGCTAGTGACGTGCCACATGCACTATGGAGTCCCTGTTTAGACACATCGGACATTGGCATGGCAGCCAAGGCGTGGGCGTCAAAGCTTAGGCTATGAGCTGACCCATCGTTGAAACAGGCACAATGGCTTTTGTAAATGGCAGGTCGTTAGCAGGGAAATCTGCATGGATTTTACACGTTACATGATTTATTACCCTCAATGACACTTCTCCATGAAAAAAACACCGTGTTGCATAGCTCTATGTTAAAGCAACAAAAATGCCGTTTCCATTAAACAAATGGTTTGATGAGAGAGAATTCGTGGGTAAAATTTTATTGCTAGGTTCCCAATCATGAGCTGCTCAAACGATAAAACGCTCAAACAAAACTTGCATTTTCTTGCTAAGCCTTGGCTCAACAACTTGAACTGACCGACTCAACACGGTGACCTCCATTTTCTTCGCCCTACCCACAAGTGAGTGCACAAAGAATATCCAGCATACCCTCCCCCTCCTAAAAATCTACGACGGCCTTCTCATTTTACATGGCTTTCACCCCTCGTATGAAGACATTTGGGTAGATGAATATCCCCACAATGAATTTATCGTGGCCCTCGTTTTGCTGAAAACTCTCAAAGCTACCCGTAAGCATTAGTGCTAAAAATTTGATAGCTTGAGTTTTTTCCAGTGTATCCTGACAAAGTGCGTAGAAGCTTCCTAGCAACAAAGTCGCTGACCAGGCGTCAGTGCCTGATCAGACGATGACGACAGTCACAGGTCGTACACACAACGGCAAGGGTTTGGCTAGGAGACACAAGGCACAGTGTCAGAATGCTTCAATATAGCATATGCAAAGAGAAATGACAAATGAAAGGTCCAAGGCATAAATACCTGCCGCGGCGCACGGCGGGTGTCGCACGCGGTAGTCCAAGAGCTGTCTTAAAACCGGCCCAAAACCATTGTTTTGGCCGTAGCTCTGCGCACACATGTCAGAATGCTACGCCGTCTGAACCTACACGTGTAGAATCAAAAGACGGATGCTACGACTGTCACATGCATGCATCCATCGACAGACAATGAGCATACTATGCAAAAACATGCACATAGGCCTCATGGCCAGTCTGCCGAAAGACGCCGGCAAGATGTACAAGACACAACAGAGAGTCCCGGTGGCATCTGGGGCTCTGGTGCAGTGGTCGGCCAGCTCCAAGCTGGTAGTCCGCCGTCTGTCGTTGCGCCGGTGTCACCAGGGCCGCCCGCCCCAGGGATCTGCATGAGTATGGATATGGCCAAGTGGTCACAGTAAACTGTACACGAACGGCACAAAGCACAACACTCCCCCATGACCTGATGGTACGCATGTGCATACGCGTGCAACACTGGTACGAACACAATAATGAGTGACACGAAGAAATGAGACGGAGAAGAACATCCCACACTCAACCACTCTCACGCACGGGACGAAGCCCAACAGAACGAATGGCCACCAAGAACTTTCTGCAAGCAAGTGCCTTCGTCAAGAAGTCAGCACACTACGTGTCAGAACCAACCCACATGATGGAGATCACGCGTCGCTCCACCAGATCACGAACGAAGTGATGCTCAACCGCAATGTTCTTTGTGCAAGCATGAAGAACACCAGAGTTCTCCGTAATGGCGAGAGCACTCTGGTTGTCGCAACGTAACACAATGGCGGGTACTGACTGCCCAAGCTCAAGAAACAAGCGCTTTAGCCATACTGCCTCCGGAGCCCCTACGCCCTAAGCAACATACTCTGCCTCTGACGAGCTACGTGCAATGCAGCCCTGCTTCTCGCTTCGCCAAGACAAAGCGGTACCACCGAGCAGAAACACGTAGTTAGTACGACTGTGCCCATCAGGGCTCCAAGCCCAGTCACTATCAGTATAGCCGTCAAGGACCACCGAACACTGCTGACGAAAGCAGAGTCCGCGGTACGGCGTGGAGACCACGTACCGTACCACTCGCACAGCCGCATGAAGGGCTCTCGCACGTGGAGCCTGCAAGAAGTGAGCGAGAAGGTGACGGCGAACGCGATGTCAGGACGCGTGGTGGTGGCCAGGTACATCAGAGATCCAATGAGACGGAGGTACAAGATCACGTCCATTGTCTCCCCTAGCTGTGTAGGATCATCCACCTTCAAGGCATCCTGCCCATCGCGTGTAAGACGTGTGGAAGCGGATGGCACTGCACCAAGGAGGTCGCTGAAGCGCTCCCCCACAACTCGTGCGTATCGGGCCTGATGCAGCAACAGTGTCTGATGTCTGCGATCTCGCACGATCTCCATACCAAGAAACACCAATGCAGGATTGAGGTCCTTCATCCTGTAGGCAGTCTGCAGGACAGCCTTGGCCTCCTTCACGACCTCCAGGGACGGAGACGCAATCAGAGAGTCATCAACATAGACCAGGATGGCGGTGAACTACTCGGGTGTCGATAGGATGAAGAGCGAGGGGTCTGCCTCGCTCTGTACGTATCCTACGCGAGTCACTGTGCCAGTGATCTCCCGATTCCAACACCATGGAGACTGCTTGAGGCCGTACAAGGACTTGCGCAAGCGCCTGACCTTGTCACCGTCCCCAAAGCCTGGTGGCTGAGCCACATAGATCTCCTCATCCAGAGAGCCATGGAAGAACGCGTTGTTCACATCCATCTGGTGCAGTTCCCAGTCATGCTGAGCCACTACACCGAACAGAGCTCGAGCTGAGGTCATGCGACCGACAGGGGAAAAGGTGTCAGTGTAATCAGCTCCCTCAATCTGAGAGTACCCCTTGACGACCAAGCGGGCCTTATAGCGTTCCACTGAGCCATCTAGCTTCACCTTCTTGCAAAAGACCCACTTGACCTGAATCGCCTTCCTCCCAGGGGGAAGGTCGACCAGCTCGTAGACACTGTGCTCTCGGATAGCATAAAGCTCATTCTCACAAGTAGCTCGCCAAACATCAGCATCCTGCGATGAGAAAGCCTCCCTCAATGTGCCCGGGTCAGGCACCATAGAGGGGGAACTCTGCGTGGCAAGTGCACATGCCTCAGTGTCAGGCCTGATGGCCACGAGATCAGCTGTTGCGTCACAGGCGATATGGAACTCGCGAGTGACCAGGTCGTGCCCTATGGGGCACGCTGGGTATACCTTTGAAAACTCAGTGCGGACACTCAGGCCTAAGGCCTTTATGCCTGGATCACCGCTCGCGATGCTACGAGAGGAACGCCTGGGTCCGGGCCTGACGCTCGCTGAGCTGCGGAATCCAGTGGTCAAAGGCGGCCACCGCGCTCACGGGAGTAACCAGAGATCGAGGGGCGCACCTCAGGCTCATGAACAGGTACGACCACAGGGACAGGTACGACCACAGCTGGTGAGGGCTGAGACGAGGCAACCGGAGATGCCGTGCGAGGAGATGCGTGTGTGGGGGACACAGAGCTGGGTGTGACAGCAGGCAAGGCTGGCC
>SZWC01002371.1:170877-183505 GCA_023375785.1 Penium margaritaceum | reverse complement strand
CCCCCCCCCCCACCCCACCCCACCCCACCCCTCCACCCCACCTCCCCTCCTCCTCCACTGGTCCAGAAAGCACAGCCGTGTGCCACGCTGACACACTGCCTCCAGGGGCAGCAGTCACGCGTGTTCCTCCGTGGAGAAACCAGGCACACGGCGGCCTTTGCCAAGGCGGAGACGGATGAGAGAGATGGATGAGACGGGCGAGTCGAGGCAGGAAAGCGGGCAGGCAGGCAAGTAGGTCGGAGGGTGGCACTTTGTGTCCTTCCTCTTTGCGATCACTGCAAGCGGCAGACACACAGCTCCTGAGCGCACTCACAGGCGTGAGCGCATGCGCACACACACACATACACACACACATGCAGGACAGATTCCATAGTGCCTCGGGGGATCCAGCAATCCCAAGATTGTGATGAAAGACCTTTTCTTGGGGGCAGTCAGGGGGGAGGGGGGATGGGGGGACGATGCGCAGCTCAGCAGAGATTGCGATTAAAAACCCTTTCACGCGCGCACGTCATCGCACATGGCCGCAACCCATGCCTCGCACGCCGCTTTGCTTTGCCGCATTCAAAAGAAGCAGAACGCAGCACCATGGGTGGTGCTGCTGTCGCTGATTTGGAATCGCAGCACTGGCAGTGGCGAGGACGGGGCGGCCATAGGACTCGGCCTTAGAGTCATCATTGCTGGCAGGGTTGGACGTAGGGAGTCATTCACTGCAAAGCCATTGCCAGACATGCACAGCTGAGGCTCGCCACAGGTGCTGCGGCGGTCACAACACCACACATTGTGTTGTGTGGCACACAACCACACATGACACCACAATGCTCTGAAGCAACAGGACGGAAGCACAGCTGGAAAACAAGGCAGCTTCAACCCCAGCATTCCTCCCCTCCCAAACGCACGCACGCAAGCATGTGCACGCGCACATGTAGGCACGCACGCACGCACGCATGCACGCTCGCACGCACACACGCACGCACGCATGCACGCATGCGAGAGCACACACCTGCGGCACTTGCGTGGTTTTGCCACTGCCGGTTTCGCCAATGAGCACGGTGGTGGCGTGGGTTTCCACGAGGTAGAGGATGGCGCGTCTGTGCGCAAACACTGGCAGCCGTTGTCGTTGCTGTTGCGCCAACGCTCCGCCCACATTGCCACCCTCCACGCTGCTCTGCCGCACACGCCCACACAACCGCGAGGCCACCCGCCCACACACCCGACAGGCCACCCGCCCTTACACCCAACAGGCCACCCGCCCGCACACCCGCCAGGCCACCCGCCCGCACACCCGCCAGGCCACCCGCCCGCACACACGCCGGGCCACCCGTCCGCCAGTCCATCCACACAGACGACCGCAACCAGCGCGACCCCCCAGTCCACATGCCCGCCGGCCCACACACCACGGAACGGCCAAAACAGAAGATTGCACTTGCAACGCACCCTTCAGTAGAAACGGTTGCAACAACCTATCCCCTACAGACAGGTGCGCCACCACCACCATAGTCGTCAGCCGCATGAGCGGCACAGCAGCATCAGGGCATGCATGATTTTGATTCTGCACCGTGGTCTGCGACACAGCGCTTACACAACTGCAGCACGGTGAGTTGCGACGAAGGGGTGGGGGGCCTGGTGGGGTGTGGTGTAGGCAGCACTGCGAGGCTTGGCAGGCCCCTCCCCATCCTCCCCTTGGAATGGGGAAAGGGGCGTGGGACGGCAAGCCCTCTCTTCCCCCCCGCCCCCCCCAGAGGAGGGCTGCGACGTGGGGTTAAGTGCGGTGCAGTGCACGATATGGAACAGACACCGCATCGCATCGCGCCGCAACGTTCCGCGCAGCAATGCGCCGCACCAAGCCAAGGTGCACCGCGCTGCACCGCTGCGCATCGCACCACAGCAGGGCGAGGCTGCTGCGGCCGGCCGACCGTCTCAAGGCCGCAATGCAGCGAGAGAAACAGACACAAAAAATCACGACCGAAAGCAGAAGCAAAAACCAGAAACGAAAACAGAAGTGGAAACTGAAACGGAAACAGAAAGAGGAGCGAAACCAGAAACAACACGACAGCGAGAGAGGCTCACAAGAGGAGGTGGTCGCCACCACCCTCGCCGACACCACCTCCCGTTTCCACGTCCACAGACAGGCTCGCGCGGGAGCCAAGGCTGTTGGCCGGCCGCTCGTCTCCAGGTCGCCAGAAGCCCCCCGCGGCCGCCCCACCTGTCCGACCCCGACCACCACCGCCGACCTGCCCTTGCCCCTGCCCCGGCTCAGCGCCCCTGGACCGACCCTCCATGCCGCTGCTGCCGCCGCCGCCGGTGCTGCAGGGAGCTGCTGCTAGCCAGTCGAGCAGCCGACCATAGCACTACAGCTGGCTTCAGATCGAGGCATTGCGGCGGGAGTGGAGAGAACCGTGGATACCCGACATTTGGCTAGAAATCGGTGACAAGAAATCCGAGACAAGAAAAGGCTAAAATACTCAGATCCCTATAGGACGACTCGTGTGACTTCCCCCTCCTTCCGCCAGAAAGTTTTATCCTTGAACCCTTCGGCCAATGAGTAATTTCAATGTGCACACAACCAAAGTTGGTGTCGCAGATCCTACAAGGATGTATGACAATGCTTCTCCTAATCCTGGCAGCAATGGAAATTGGTATACCCTTGAAATCAAAAAAATTTATCTACTTATACCTCAAGGTCATTTTCCACTTGATGTCAATGTTGTAACGTGGGACCAAAAGTTCAGGGTTTAGATGAATGCTGAACGTACAAAATTTTATGCACCTCTTTTAAATTTATTTTTGTATTAAAAGACTATTCTCAAACATTTACGATGAATGATAAAGTCTTCAGGATAACATGTCAACATTTCTCATGCAATTGGTGAAAAAAATATTGCAGTCAAGAAACACTACCAAATAGAACCTTCAATTAGATTAATCTCAAGTCAAAAAAAAGTTCTCGATTTTCTTACACCAGGAATAAAACAATTATATATTCAGATAATTTGAAGAATATTCTCAAGCGCCTCATTCTTGACATTTGTCTACAAAAGTATCCATCCATAAAAAGGTGGTCATTAGCTACACTAAGATACAACCAAAAATCATACTATCCAACCACAATGTACTAATGAAACAATTATATAACTCATTCATGAGTAGTAAAAGTGTTAAAATTATATGATTTTTCTTCCTAAATCATGGAATAACATAAATGTTTTATACAATATGTGTTTTGAATGAGGAAAAACTGTTTCATGGAAGTTATATATCATTTGAATGAGATTTTATTCATGATACCGTAAAACTAAAACAAAGTACTTTTTCATACTACGATATCATTTGATCATATTAAAGTATTTTTATTCCTTCTTATTACATGAATAGCTAACATGTGATGTCTCTACATTAAACATTAGATATCATGCATAGGGAATTCTGTGTGGCTTAAGCGTGGTTCCTTCACCTTTAGGAGGTTGAATGAGATGGCTAAAGGGATAAGGACCCTCGATTATTGCGATATTAAATTGATTATGCAAGGAAATTTGCTAATCTACTCCACTGGGATCAAAGAGTTAGGGTTCGATTCCGACCATCAGATGCCTAGGGTGACTCACTCCTTCAATAGGAATGTAGTGTGCAACCAATGCAATGTGGCTCAAGGGGAAGCCTTCCTTTGGATATGTGTGCATTAGGACTTAAGGGTTGAAGACCCTCAAGAATTATGGTTTTGCCCTAGACGTCTAAGAAACATGTCCAATTTACTACCTTAGTATACATTATAAAAACAATGTAAACACAAAAATTATGAAATCATTGTACTTTAATTAACAATGAAAAACACTTCCAAAGTAAAATGTAATTGCAAACACATCTATCTTTTGATCTTCTTTACTTGTTCTATTCAGAACATGAGATTTTAGTTTATTCAAAATAATTCATCATATGCAAACATTCCCCAATACTATTCCCCTCATGAATAAGCTTGTATTTCATATCTTTACCAAATGAAAAATACATCATTTGTTTCCAAAGTTTGAGACATGGATGCTAACCCCATTCAATCTTTTATGCATTCACTCACATTCTAGAATTTTAGAAACACCTTCCATGTTTTTAAATATGCAAAATAAGTCATCAAGGTGAAGATTTGTTTTCATACATGTTGATTTTGTGTAAATATCATTCATACATCATATGATGTCATTAGAATGTAGTTTTGCAAGCACGGTATGACTTCCTCAAAAAGGAAACGATTGTTACCCTATTGTTTAACCTTGGCATATGAAAACTACAAAAACATAAATGACACATTCATGTGTAACAAAATCAAAACATACATTACATTAAAATAATCAAATTTCTTAATGTCAACTTGATTTCTTCTCACTCATTCATCCATACCTCATAAGAAGTGAATAACATGTAGATATGGCTTAAAACATTATTTTATACTATTTTTGTTACTCTCATGTTCTTTGTTTAATCTAATGCAGATCATTTTCTATGCATAAACTACTAAATTTGTCAATATCTTTAGTAAACATACCTATTTCTGAATTAGGAAAACATAAATGTTTCTGAAAAATATCAGGGAAGGCATTCGTATGTGGATATGAGTAAGGGTATGACAAATGTAGCTCTCTGTCAAGGGAAGCATTCATATCTACTTAAATGATGAGTTTTTCACGACCACAAAAAAGGCTTACATGGCCTTGCAATAGTTCCACAACCTTTGGTGTGCTAAGGAATGCTTCTATAAATGTTGAGAAGTGGATGAGGAAGCTCTAATTGTATTACAAGAATGCAAAGTATCAGACTGCTCTTGGATTTTGATACTCATTATTTTTTTTTTTTGATTTAATGTGATGCATTTTTTTGCTCAATGAATTATACATACCATATAAATCATTGAACTTAAGCTTGATGTGAAAGGCTAAGGGATTTCAACCTTTAATGTTGTTTTCTCCATATAAAACGTTGAAATCAAGGTACCATTTGATACATATTCAACCACTAAGCACTAGAAATATAATTCAAACCTACAAAATCTCATTTAGTTTACAAATTTCATGGTTCAAATTTTTTTACTCGTTGCTATCAAAGAGGAGTAGGGCACAAAAATTCTATGTACGGGCGTAACAACAGCCTTTGAAAATCTCAACTATAGAAACCTCACAAAGCTTCGCCTAAACTACAAGTAACATATTACGAGGTGTCAAGCCTTTGAACAAGAGTCTCTCATGTTCACCATCGTCTAAGACGGCATGCCTTCATAATGTCAGCAAAACTCATCTCCAAGCAAGAAAAACTTTGCTAGTGCCACGCCAAGAAACTCCACCGGCACGAAGGTCTAAGTTTGGTATAGCGTTTCAGTGGTTTGTGAACGTGCACAATAGTTTTTGCTAATGCAATGGAGTTAAATAGATTGAAACTGGTTACTGAATCCAAAATTGGTGATCCCTTTTATGTTGTTCCTCTGGTTGTCAGCAAACCTCGCGGTCAAGGCTGCCCCATTAAGAATATGGTCTCGACGATCCTAAACGTTGATGCAAAAACATAACGCCTAACATTGGAAGAGATGATGATGATGATGTATATCCTCCACAAAGTTGCATGTGAGCTAAAAAACCTCATCGATGCACGTACAATGACTCATGCAAACCTCATGGGCTTCATGCTTTACAAGACTACCACGTACAAGGCGTTTGCGAAGATGCCAAACCATGGAAATCAGTTGAAAAGTTGTCGGAATTAGTCAAACCCTTGTTGGACAGACCAAACCATGCTTACACTTCCACAACACAAACAAAATGAGGACTAAAAACTCAAGATAATGTAGCCTTATACAGCAGAAATCACCCAAAAGAAAAATTCCTGGTTAATCATGATGAAATGCGTAACTTCACTTGGACTCTTCCAAAAGGGAAAGTGACTACGCCATGCTAAAGCCAAAATTGAGCGCACTTGTTGCCTTACGTTCTCACTCCCCATCGATGAGTGTGTTGATGAAGGTTTAAGCACTCGCCCACATGTGAATTTGCTGAGTGGTAATGAAGTATATTATTTCTTAAGTCATCACTGAGATTATGTGGCAACAACAAGTTATGCTCCAACTTTTGGTGTAAAGAGATGCACTCCCCTTGAATTAGTGTCCTTAGATGTGAAGGAGAATTTTTTCTACATCCAGATCTTGTCCCAAGGTTCTCCCATGAAGAGAATGTTTTTCTTAAACCATTTTACGAAGCTTGGTTCAACTCCTAACATTTTAAATGGTTGTCTCATTCTTTTTGATAATGTCTTGCTGAAACTCTAGGGTCATAATCTCAGTTGTAAAATCCTACACTTTGTCTCTCATTGTTTCAAACCACAAATAAGTTGTCAAAGAGCTATTTCAAAGGATGTGACGGCCAAAAAAAGATCACGATAAGTAATTGATAGCTCTCAATGGCATTGTATACACGTGTTCATGCAGAACACAAGTGGTCAGAATAGCGGCATATCATTTTTTGTGAAAAAAGGTTTTCCTCCCTAATGTTTAAGGGAAGATTCACAATTGTATCTTAAGGCTCACATGAGGGATTTTGAATAAACTGCAACTTTTCACCACCTTGCTACTCCTCTTGCGCGTTGGAGCAACATCTTTTTACACCATCCCCATGCCGAGAAATGCTATAAGTGTAGATAGGACACTGACATCGTCAACGTTCGTGTCCAGGGTAGCCATCATCTCTCAGTCAAAATGGGAATTAGGTTTCCTACAATCAAGAACACTTGCATGCTTAGAATATTTATTCTTAGTGTCAAAATTATGCTTTGAAGCAAAGGTAATTGCTTTGGGCACTAATATAGTAGCTCTCTTGCTCCCCCTTATTGTTGCACGGCCCGAGGTCACCCTCTTGTGCACTTAGAAATAAAATGTGTCTATTACAAGCTTGCCATTAGCCACATGTGCTTCTAGAGTTGACTTGCACCTTAGATAAGGTGCATCCATTGTATTGGTTGACACGACGATGTTGCGTCTATCTTAAGGAGTTGTGCACAACATGTTGATTTGTAGTATTAAACAAAGAGCCAGGATTCTTTTAAGCCGTTGGGCTCAAGTCGTGCCTCACCATGCCAATGAAGCAGAGGTGTCCTTTAGCGAAGGTTTTACCTTCGCACTTGTAAGGGACATTCGCTTCTCGTTGCTTACAATGTGCGCTCTCCTCTTCAGCAACTCTTGAAGTGATTAGAGATTGAAAACAACTCAGAAGATAAGCAGCATGTCTTCAAATCACACTTGATCACCTTTGTACGGCAAAAGTGTCATCTTCCCACTGCCTCGAACTATTACACGCCACTTGTTTGGTACAATAATGAAGTCTTCATCATTTCACTTAAGGTGTTAGTTTTAAGATCTAATAAAAGTAACGTGTTTTGTGCACCCAAATCCATGTACTAAACGTTTTCTATGCAAACTCACTCGGTATGCAGAAAATCTTAGACATGGAATACAGATCTAAGGAAGTTGAACTACTTCTCTTTCATCGTGATTGGCACCTTATACAAATTCTGCTCATCTTCTTCATCACATCTTCCTCTCCACCAAAAAAATCCACAAATTCCTTCTCCAAGCTTTCTTGCCTCCTTTTACACTCCTTATCGCTCACTCCCTTCTCATAGTATAACTTGATGTGTTTAGGCTACTTGTAGCATAGGAATTGTAGCACAAGCTGAGGTTCGATGTGCTTGTTGTTGGAGTTTCCAAAGGGTGTATATGCTGATGTTTGATTTTACTAAGGTACAAGAGTTAAGTTCACGGTAGATTTTTCTTATGTCACATTGGACAGGAGGGTAGTACAAGCTGTTGGATAAGTTTAGTAGGAGAGAAGGCCCACCTTTTCCTTTACAATCTTGCAATCATGCTCTGGAAACAACATTATCTTGCACACATTCACCTCTCTCAGTTTAGCCTTCTCCTTGAACGTTAACAAGTGCCTTACTTCCTCATAATTGTCGGTCAATCCGTTGAGGAGGAAGGTCATAACAACCTACTCGAAGATAAGTGCGACAGACATTACAAGCTCGACGCGTAGTTAAATGACTTTGTTGATTCAGTCCTCAATGCTTGTAAATTTTGTTAGGCTGATGTGAGGAATATTTGTAAGGAGATGAGGTTGGAAGCTAGACTTGCTTGACATGTAGCTCTTGAGTAGGTAAGACCAAGCTTACTGATCAAGTTCAGCCTATCCCTTGAACATGGTGATTACTTGTTCTATGTGAGAAGTGATTTGGTTATCCAGTACCATGTATGTAGCCTTCGTGAAGTAGTTAAACTCTCCCACCGCTTGTGGTGATGATCCCATTAGAAGCAGCAAGTAATGTCTGTTGTAAAACTCTAATACACAATGAATTGGAGCGAGTTGTTTGAACTTATGCACCTACTATGGAAATTTCACTTGGTCGAACTAGTTCACCTTGATCTTCTTTAGCAGCAAGGATGCCATTGTGTGAGCACTATGATTTCTACATATTGGAACAAAATTGTTTTTCCTCCCATTGGTTGTGCAATAAAAGGATAATACTTCATGTGTGTAATGTGGAATCGCTTACCTTACGACATCTAAAGAACTACTACAGGCTAAGCCACGTATGCTTACACCAAATATTCTCATTCAGCTTGTCGGTATGATCACATTTGTGGCAACACTAGCCCTCCTTGTGGTTCTACCACAAGGTGCCATTATGCTCTCATGATTATAAATGTTCTTAGTTGCACCTGCTGGGAGAAAGTTGGTTGCACAACTGCTGGAGGACTTCCATAAGGCATTTGGACTGATGATGTCTTTGAATCTTCCTGTAGTTGCATTGGCTCCTACTGATGTTTTTGTTAGTGTTCTTGCTCAATATCTATTGATACATCAGCAAATACTCTTCAACCACAAGTTATTGATGCCTTGTTTGTGTATCTTTTGTTGCTAAATCTACACATGATCGTTAGAATTGCTACATATATCTTACTCAAGTAGGATGTGGGAGCTGCTCTTGCTTTGGAAGGGGCTCTTTAGCTACAAACTAATACTTAAATGCCTCCGTTTACTACTCCATATCTTGTCATGCAAAATCTTCTTGTTGCCAATTCCGCTTGACGTCGTCTCCTCAGCATTCTGCCTCTATTGTTTAGCGTTGTACATAGTGTGCAACATCGTGTCCCTCCTCTTGACCCATGCGCAATCCATGCATGAAGCATTGATTTTCAAGTGTAGGAGAACTATCCCTTTGATGCTGAGGTTCCATTTCACTCATACATACCTCTTATGCCTTGTGCCTTTCGCATAATCTGTGATATGTGCACCTTTCAACTCTCTCATGCTGAGATGTGAATGTGGAATACTCTTCGACCAACACTTAGTTGTAACAGCTACACTGGCTATTGGCACGAGCCTAATTTCTCTTGTACCATGTTGAGTTTTGCACGTCCACAACAAGGGCTTGGTTGGCCTCGTTGACGTACTGCGACCTTCGGTGTGCCAAACAATGCTTTTATAATGGTTCATAAGTGAATGTTGAAGCTCTAACTGTATTACAAGAAACAAAAGCACATCAATCCGAGTTACAATCTCAATAACAACTTATGAACAACTTAGCAATAGGAACGAGACAAAGCCTAGCCCTCACTAAGTATTACGTCTTGCTAGGCGTCGAGGCTTTGAACATGAGTCTTCACGTGATGATTGTCTTGTAATGTGATAGGCCTTCAGGATGTTAGGATAACGCCTTTCCACGCTAGTAAAAATCTGCTATAGTTTGTCGGTCGTCAAGGGAACCTCCAGGAAACTCCAACAGCATTGTGGTATGAATCTGGTATGGAGATCAAGTGGCTTTTATACTTGCATAATAGTTATTGCTGATAAAATGGAGTTGGAGGGACTAGAATTTGGTTTATTTAATCCACTATTGGTGCTCCCTTTAACATGACTTCTCTAGCTTGTAGCGATCCGGGTGGTCTAAGCTGATCCACTAAAGGTGGCAGTCTCAATGGTCCGGAACGTTGATGCACTAATATGTCGTCTAACATTGGAAGAGACAATGATGATGTTGTAAATCCTCCAAAAGGTTGTGTGTGAGCTAAGAAACCTCGTTGATGCACGTATAGTGGCTCATGCAAACCTCATAGGCTTTAAACTGTCCAAGTCTTCCACGAACGAGGAATTTGCAAAGTTGACAAACCCTGGACATCACTCCAGTAAGTTAGCCAAGGTGTTCTTGCCTTTTTTTGATGCACCAAACCATTAGTACACTTCAACGACTAGAACATGTTCTTGAGGACTAAAACTAGGAGTAATCTAGCCCATTGTGGAGGAGATTTCCCATAAGAGAATTCCTGGTGAATCACGGTAAAATCCATTACTTCATGTGGACTCCTCTAAAATTGAAATAGACTGCTACATGCTGAAGCCAAAATCTTATACACTTATCGACTCACGCTAGCATTGGAGCCAAAATCTTATACATTTATCGAAAAATCGTTCTATCCATGATTTTTTTGCCAAAGACCTTAGTCTATTCCTTGGAGATGAGATTACCTTGTAAAAGATATCCATGAAATGGTGCCTTTATTTAGTTGAGGTATAAAACCGTGAGCCATCAAACAAGAACACCATAAGGGTAGCACATATGCGTCCTTTATGGAAGTGGATCATAATAGAACTACATGAAGTTATAGTGTATGGAAATGTCGGGATGTGTGAACACATAGGGTTTTAGGTGAAATTTTTTGAAAGGGAAAAATGAATATGTACCTCTTTTTTGGATTAAATTCTCTTTTCCCCCACCATGGCATGATAATGTCATTATTGGATGTATATGTTTTCCCTTATTTGCCCTTATTGGATAATAATAAGCCTGATTCCCCCTACGTCGTAAGAACTAGCTTGAATCACCCCTTCTACATAATCTTAAGTTTTGAATTTAATAAAATAGACAGTATTTCCCTCTCATCTTTTGAAAGGTAGCATGTTGACGTCTCATGGATAAGACATTTGCATGCAAATGTCACTTTTTTTACCTAATACTCACAAGCTAATTCGTAAAGGGTTTTGCAATTTTTTGGAAGTGGTTTTTGGAGATTTTGTATGGGGTTTTTAAGACTCCCCATTCGTTTAAAGGGAACAGCTATTGAGTGGCCCATGAGGTGCCCACGTAAAGATGAATGCTCTGAAACCCCATATGTACTTAGGGGTGGTTATGTGTATGGTTTGTATGCCAATCATGGATAAAAATTGATTTTAAATGAGAAAAAATAACAAATGGGGAGTTTAGAACTTTCCATTTTTCAATGGTTGGGGATCTCGGCTAAAGGGCGTAATTTGGAATAACCGATGCTCTTAGAAACCCCCTCCTCCCCCCCCCTGCATGTTACTTGCCATCGGCTCGATTGCAACCCTCTTTCGCGAGGGCCTTAATCGATGGGCTGGCGGCTGGGCTAGTGGGAGAAGGGTGGGGGGTTTTCGGCCATTGACGAAGTGCCAACTAGCATTCTTGCCGCACACATCCCCCTCCCTACCCCGGGTCCCCCTACCCCTCAATGCCATTGTGGCCCTCCATCACAACGACTTCAATGGAGGGCCGCAATCTAGTATCGTATGCCCAAGTTCACCATGTTCGAGCAGCGACATGCGTCCCTCTTTGAGCATGGCTAAAACCAGTGGGTGAATGGGGCTTTTGTTGCTGGACAGTGGGGGATGGGATTTATTCTTTGGGACCAGGCACGAATGGAATCTCTTGATCCGACAGGGGGTACATATTCATCCAAGGTGACAAAACAGTGGTTATTGGCATTTTCACCGTTTGTCGAATTCGGTCTTTTTGTGGAAATCGGTGTTTTTGTGGCCTGCTTACAGGGTCGCACCCGCCACAACCGACGCCGCAACCGCCGCAGCCGCCGCCTCCACCGCGCAGTACAGCGCAATGCTGTCCCTATCGTGCCTGCCGGCCTCTTCGCATGCTCGCCTCCCCAAGGCCAGATCCGCACTGGTGCTCATGCGCGCCTTCTCAGCCCCTAAGCAGGCCACCGCTGTCGCACTGCAGGCACCGGCGGTAGCAGCGGCTGAAGCAGCTGCTGTACCGATCGCTCGCACCAGTCCCTCGAGGCTTTGCTGCAGACAGCCGCAGCAGCAGCTGCATCGGCGGGAGCAGGTGCTGCACCCTCAACCGCGGCGATTGCGGCCCTCTCCCCTGTCCGTTCCAACCGGAACTTCCGCCTTTATCGCTTCGTCCTCTTCCTGTCGTCCTGTTAGTTCACAGAAAGGGTTTTTTAGCGAAGTATCCCCGAAGAGAATGACCGGAGAATCTAGAAGTGCTGCCACTGCTGCCGCCGGTGCTGTTTCGGCGGAGACAGCAGCGCCAGCTGTTGACCGTGAGGGCAACACTGAGAGGCAGCTACTGGCGTTGGTGGACTACGTGGCGCCACCATGGGCCAAGAGTCTCAGCCCCGTGCCGGAACAGCAATTCTGCCTCGGCCATGTGGGAAAGCAACCCCCCCAGCCACCCCCCACCCTGCCCTCCCCCTTGCATTCCTGGCATGTTCTCCCTTCACTCCCTTTTCGAACCCTCACCGCCCTCCCCCCTCCTCCTCCTCCTCCTCCTCCTCCTCCTCTCC
>SZWC01002371.1:89675-112805 GCA_023375785.1 Penium margaritaceum | reverse complement strand
TGTCATAGTCAAAGTTTGACTCGAGGAACTATGAGAGCCTACTCCGTCGCCTATTGCCACAAAATCATTGCTGGTCATGCTACCCAAGTTTTCCTTGGTTTCTAGTTTGACCAACTGTGCACGAGGTTGGATGATTTCATTGATGCATATTGGGCCGACAATGTACGCCTCCCACGTGACCTTCACAAAGCCACGCCTGATCAGCTATCTGCTTGTCTCTCCATCGTGGCTGGTTTGCTTCCTGAGCGATCTTTTGTTTACCAACATTTCCTTTGTAGCTTGTTTGAGCATCTTGTTGCTGAGCCTGTTCCACCCAAATAACCTATGGAGTTGGCTCCATCTACGAGCTTACTACGGGTTGCCTCACACATTGGTAGAGAAATCTATTAAACAAATGCCTCCACCATAGCATGATGGCGGCCAAAACCTCATCCTCTTCCTCTTCTTCATCCATAGCCATGTTCTCCAAAGCTGCCATCATGCCTACCACCTCAATGCAGGTTTTGGTGGTAGCACCCAAGGGTCTTGAGCAAAGAGGGCAGGATGCAGCCAGCACTCACACCCAACCAAAAGTTACCTGCTATAAAAATTGGGCCCCAGGCCATTCTTCTCCCAATTATCTTGCACCTCTCAATCATGCTTGTCTTGCATTGAGAGTCCATTGGGCCCGCCTCCTCCATCCTCTTCCACCGTTGCTGTAGCCTCCTACCCCATCTGCACCTAGGACTGGATTTTGCCTCCCACGGGACACACTTACTATGGACCACCCTCCTCTCAAGACACGCCACCCATCTGGTCTCAAATCGGTTTCAGATATCCTGATTCACATCCCCGTGTGTGCCCGCCTTACACCCATCATGCTGAGGAGCATGCCCTCGAGAAGCACCTCACTAGACTGCTCCATGTTTACGTTCAACGAGGTGAGTGTGTGATAGCCATGTCTTGTCCTCCCATGTGAGAGTTGAATGGAGCCCTTTGTGGTGGGATTCAAGGATGGGTGCATGATGTCTCTCTCTGGATTGAAGATTGGCAATCCCATACCATCCCTAACAGTCTTGGGGTCCTACCATCCTCTTGTGCTCACCACTTAGGGAAAGTTGCAGTTTGCCTTGTGCTGGCCTCCACATGTGCTGTTGTGGCTTTTGGATTGTTGATTCAAGGGTCATACACCACATGAACTCTTGAGATTCATCCTTTGTCTCATTTAGTGTCTTTGGCTCGGTGCGCTTTGTGCGCACTGGCTCTGGACAACTTCTTCATGTTGAAGGTGTTGGTGCTGTTCACTTCACAGGGCTAGGTAGGGCCTCTTCTTACCTGACTCTTTGTACGTGCCCTACCTAGATATCAACATACTTCCTGTGACAACCGTGTATGGACAGGGTATGAGTTTTATATCCAGCCAAGACATTGGCATAGTCGCCATTCATTCCTTTAGCAGATTTGTGCTTCATGTGCTTCATTTGGACCACCTGTTTTATGTTCCTCTTTCTTTCCCATCACCTTTTGTTGCCCCTGTCCTTGTCCATGTTGTGCTCTCTCTATCACTCAAGTAGATTCAGCTATTGCATCTTCTCTAAAACGATCATACTGTAGCCATTGCCTGCATCTTGCACGCGCCACTTGCAACAAGTCTTGACACTACTCAATTCCTACTCCTTTTTCCCAAGGCTCCCTTGATTATGCTCAATGAAAGATGCACCGGTCTCCCTTTAGCACTTGTTATTGTGTGATCTCACACATCCATGTGGGTTATCACTACAAATCCATGCACCTCCTCAGGTGTGTACGATAATAGAACATATGATCCTTCTAAGGATGAAGTCTAGAACAAGAGCGATGTTTCTTGTATGTGTATCATACGTGGATTTATTGATGTTTATCTCTATGGAGAATCCATTGAACGTATCCGAGTATTAAAAGACATATAACTTACAAAGGAATCATTAAATACAATTCAGTTTTGACACCAATTTACAAATGTATTTCTATCTTATGTAATTTTCTTTTTGTCCAAAGGAATTCCCGTCCTATACTTGTAGTTGTTGATTCGTGACCATGTTCTACTGAAACACATTCATGCCTAACATAGGTCATTTATAAGTGAAGCACGGTAGTAAGTTGATCGAGCGACAGGAATGCAATAGCTTGGCATATGCGAGAGCGAGAGTCAAGTTCTTTCTGCCACTATTACTTGTACGGCAATCCGAAGATGTGTTTTTTCGCTTCGGTGAGGGGGGGTACTTGGGAGGGGGGGGTTAAATCACATATCGGGTTGTGTAAAGTCAAGGAATATGTCTCAAAACAACAGTCCATGTGAGAGAAGGCCCAAGAACAAAAATGGTAACATAGCCAAAGATAAATGGAGTGTGTGGTATCACGTTGTTTTGTTCCGACTTGATGGGGGAGTTTTTTTGTGTGTTGGAACTCGTGGAAATCTTTATGCGTGTATACAATATAGTCCCCAATATATTAGTTAAACATCATGCTTGCGAGTGAAAACACTGGTTTTGGATTGTTAGCCTCGTCCACCGACTTCATCGATCTGTTGCTGTTGGCAGGCCATGTAGTTTTCAATCATTCTCAGAATTGCTCACTTATGAACTTAAAACTATCTATACCAGATTCCATCACAAACACAATCCCCAGATGCACTCTTCCTTTGGGGGGGGGGGGGGGGGGTGGGGACTCTCGACCCCCTTCCCTCCCAAGGGTCTAAAGTGCATTAGGAAAGTGAATTGAAATCGTATCTGAATAACGAACAACTTAGAAAAGAGTGCATTCATACACGAGAGCTCTCCAAAGTGAATTGGGAGAGTGCTTTTGAATGTGTAATCAACGGGTTTCCTATTCAGTACACAATTGTGTCAATACACAAGTGTACATTTCTGCTTATTCACGACACACTACCATCTAATCTCCCTAGATACTCTCGATGAGTTTGGAGGATGGGAAGAATGCTTGACCCGCCCTCCAAAGCTGAAAGAGTAATATATAAGTGTGTTGAGTAGTGTATGCAGATGACAACCTATTCGATACAAAATTTTGACGATACAGTTGTGTACTAAAATCTATGTATGTATCATACTCTAACTGCTTCACGCCCCCAATACACAAATTCATTAGAGAGGGGAGAGGGGCAACACAAGACACACAATGATGAATTTATGTCCACATTTCTATCTTTCCATGATTGTAGCGGGAGGGTCTGTTCGGCCCTCCCCATCCTCGCGACAAGCAAGGGCTGGTTGGTGGCCAGCCACATGATGCCCATCGGCCAGCTGGCAGTCGGCTGGGTGGCCGGCCGCCGGTCGGGTGACCGGCCATTTTATGCCCCGCAAATTACGTTGGAAAGCTCTTGAGGAGCTCTTGTTTTTTATTCCAGGTCCCCTAGGCTCCATCCACTCGCCAAGGGGCTAGGTTGATGTTTCTTGGACGGGGTAGGGAGAGCCCACCTCCAAAAAACCACCAATTTGTCCTTATCTTCAAGGTTCCCTCTCCTCCTCTTCAACCAAAAGTTATGGTAGTTCCTTTGCCCAAGACCAGGGACTCTCACAGCCCGAGAGGAAAAGATGAAACAGGAAGGCGACACTTTAAGAATTTCCGGAGGCCGTCCCATTGCCGTGGAGCACAAGGAGGGCGCCTTCAATGAGGCGGAAGGTGCACCAAGAGAATGCAAGAAGAGGCCAAGGAAGACTAGAAGACAAGAAGAATAAGTACAAGAGAAGAATAATGGGGAAAGAGTATGTCCAAGATGCAAAATCGTTGTTATGTTTGACCCCCCCTCCTCACCTTTCTTGAGCGTTGCTCAAGTTCTTGTGTTTTTTTATCTTGTTCTTGCTTTACAATTCTAGGATTTCCTAGATTTCCTAGTGCTGTGACTCACGGCTTATGGTTTTGCTCATAATTCACGTGATTGTGTCGATTGTGGTGGCATAGAAAAAAACAAATTATTCTGTTTGATTGTGCCAACCATGGCGGCCTAGAAATATGGAAACAAAACTCATAACTGCCTCACTCGTGTTGAGAACAAGCTGACTTCGGGGGACGACACCTCCCTGAGGTCGTGGAGTGGCCCTCAAAAACAGTCTTAGTGTGTTAGTTGCATGGGGACGTAATGAAAAGTGCCAGACTGTCAAAGAATGACAAGGGCAAGGTTGTGACGGCCTCACCACATGCCCTCGGAGGATTCCAAGTTTTGGGAGCCATCGCAACCAACACGGTAGCCAAACCAAAGACAACCGTACCACCAAATGCAACTCTTGCTACACTCGGCAATACCAAGAAGTGTAAGGATGCCAAGAAATTGCTCAACAAGTACTTTAACGTGCACATGGACGGCCTCCACGCATCGGACAATGTACTCAAGGAGGACCACCTTGGCGTGGACCTCGACAAAGAGCACGATGAAGACAATGGCAAATGCAACAAGGACCACGATCATCACTATCATCATGCGGTAAACTTGAGCTGATCGCTCAAGAAGGGCAAGATGCTTGCCGGCGCGCCTAAAGCTGTCGACAGCAACGTGGCTGCCAGGAGTAGGAAAGGGGGCAAAAGAAGCGTGGGAAGTTCCCACAAGAATGAGCCGGACGATGTCACTACAAAGGCAATTTGCAATCACTGCCAAAGGCTTGCTAGATTGGCTGCCAAGGCGGCGGGCCGACTCATGATCACCATTGATGGTGGAGGTATGACACCACCTAGAGGACTGGGGACGGACCCCCCTTCCTACAATATGGTTGCGATGGGGCAGGCCAGTGGCCACTCGAGCGTCGTCACTGAAGACAACCTCCTCGTGAAGGTCGGACACCTTGGAGGCTTGAACGCAAATCGTACCCTCCTGGAGTTGGTAAAGGTGCACAAATAGCACGAGGTTCTTGAGGCTATTGTTGATGCTCTGACGACATCAGAGCTCAAGTTCGCGTTTTTCAACCTGTTGGTCCATATCGGGCAAAGCATCATGAGCCTTGACCGTGATTGCCAGCTGTAACGCCTGGCCGCTCATGAGGCAAGCAGTCGATGCGACCACCATGTTAAGGCATTATAGAGCATGACCCAAGTATTAATGTAGCAGCGATCGTAGTGTGCCGCAGGTGGTGATCCCACCAATGGTAGCAACAAGGACTTGCCTACCTTGACGACTTCGGGACTGGTCATGAACACGTCCTTCCTCCACAGTGTGAATTTTTTCTGGAAGGGCGTGAAGGTGACCGACTCATTGAATTGCATGGAGCATTTTGTACGTGTTCACAAGGCGCCACTTGGTAAATGGGGCGACTTCGCCATAATGTGACTTGAGGAACAGCTCTTCAAGTATGTGGTCTGACTACGCAACAACCACACCTTGAATGGTAGCCCATGCGGTGGGAGGCCTTTTGTGCGATCATGGGTGAGAAGTTCACCTAGCGCGAGGAGGCACAGCGCACCTTCTACAAGATGAAGGAGTTCAACCAGCTGGGTAGGTTGCTTGAAGCCCACTTGAGCAAGTTCATCGCTCTCATGGAGGAAGCCAAAAGATTCACTGAGGTTGATGGGACCCGGACCTTCAAGTAATCGGAGTGCATGTTGATGGAGTACTTGTGTGATGATCTGGCCAATGAGAAGCTAAAAGACAAGACCGCCACGATGGCAATGTTCCAAGCTTGGACAAGCTGGAGGGCGTTGCACGACTGCACGAGCAAAGTGTTTTCTATGAACCAGAATCACTGCTCCAATGCACGGCTGAATGTGCGTGCACAACAAGTCCACGATATGCGCATGGACGTTGCAAGGGCTGGTGGGTCAGCTGGACGGCGAGGTGGGGCCAAGGACAGGCAGCCCGGAAACCGTCCAGCCAAGAAGGCTAGTGGACACAAGTCTCCACAAAACAAGCATATCTGTGACAATGACAAGATCTTGGCGGCGCGTGAGCATCGCAACGCAGCCTTTTGCAACGGGCTTTTCCACAAATACATGCAGCCTAACCACTTTAGGCCAAGTGCCATGAGGCTGCTGTTAATGGGCAAGAGGCCGCAGCTTTGGCCGTAGCTATGGTACCTCATGGAGATGGTGTAGTAGGAGGCCGCAAAGGGGGTAGTGGATAGGGCTGCGGTCGCAACAATGGGCCGGGCCGTGGTAACGGACATGGCCGTTGGACGGGTTTCCCCACCCCTGAGAGAGGTTAGTGTGGGTTCATGTTTTTAGATAAGGATGCTAAAAAGATTGAGTATTTGATGAGTTCAGACTTCTCTATTGTTTTATGTCCTCTTTTTAAGACTCATTCTCCACTTTTTGACCAACATTTTCCACTCAACTTTGCATCTCCGGACAAAATGCATGATTGCACATGCTTAGTGGTGGCGACACCGACCACTGTGCACGTGTTGTGTGACGCGGTGATTAAAACAAAAAACATCAAAGCAATCAGTTCAATCATATTTGCAGTACCTTTCGTTTATGGTTTCGACACATAGTCGCCAAGGTCCTCATGATTCGTGACGACCCACAAATGGTCTAAGCCGTCTTGGACTTGCCAAGCACAAGAACGTTTGGGCACATTCGGTCTTTCCTTTGTCTTGTAAACTATTTTGGACGGTTCATGCAAGGATATTTGACCCTGGTAGCGCCGCTAACCAGGCTCGTGTGAAGATACATGCATTGGGATTGGACTTTAGATTGCGAGATTGCCTTTCTCAAAATGTGAGGATCTTCTATCCATAGCACCCACCTTAGCTCTTCCCGGCCCGTCGAAACCGTGGGAGATGCGATGTGATGCATCGGTGGGTCTTGGGGCAGTCCTCATGAAAAACGGTCACCTAGTTGCGTATGAGAGCCAGAAGCTCAGCCTTGTGGAGATGCAGTGTACAACTGGGGATCAAGAACTCCTTGTGGTAGTACACGCTTTCAAAATGTGGTATTGTTACCTCAAGGGTGCTGAAGGGGGTGTGACAGTCATGACCGAGCATAACCCATTGTTGTTTTTCCAAACGCAACCAAACCTATCAAGACGACAAGCACATTCCAGCAAATACCTGAGCCAATTCTCGTTCACATGGGAATATTGGCCAAGAAATATAAATGTGACCGATCTACTAAGGCGACAACCTGTAGAAGTTAAAGCAACCACAAGGTCGGTGAGTGTCTTGTGGCCATTATGACAGCAACAGTGCAAACACCAGATCCCCTTGCACCTTTGCGACAACCACCTCTGGAGATTATCCACTACACCAATTTTGTAATATGGATCCAGATGGGATGCTATGTGGATTCTTGGTTTCATGACTCTAGGAATCTAGACAAGTACGGATTGGTGGAGACTATAGGAATATTTTGGCATGGAGAACCAGTTATTGTCCCAGACTCGTGAGACCTTTGAGCGTAGATTATCTCCCAGTCTCATGACCCGCCGGTCGGAGGTCACGTGGGACCTCAAAAGACCAGAAATGCACTCTTCGACCACTGTTGGTGGCCATGATGGAGTGTCAACGTTCATAAACATTGCATGACATGTGACCCATGTCTTCAGAAATAGGCAAGTAAGAAAAGCCTTTTAGTCTCCTCCAACAGCTTCCCATTCCCGGGAATCCATGTGAGTGCGTCCACATGGACTTAATTATTGGTCTTCCGGACACGGCCCATGGCCACAATGCAACACTAGTGGTTGTAGATCTTTTGACAAAGATGACACGCTTTATTCCTACAACCACTGATGTGAATACAGAGGAGACCGTTTGTCTCTTCTTTGAGGGTGTCATAAAGTACCACGGCTTACCGTTGCGCATCATCTCCAACAAGGATATCAATTATGCTAGAAAGTTTTGGTGAAAAAAAAGAGAACTTCAGCAGCAAGTCACAAATGTTGATCGCATTTCACCCTCAAACTAATAGAAAAACAGAGCTCATGAATCGTTCTCTCGAGCAGATGCTCCATATGTACGTGGTCCCTTCCATGAATGACTTGGAAAAAACACTTGCATTGGCAGAGTTTGTAGTGAATGACTTATTGAACGAGTTTGTAGAGTTTACAATGTGCATGTTGAATCATGATCTGCGTCTTGCGGTGCCCTATTTATTGGTGATGAGTGGGAGTATAGGAAGACAAGTTCAAAATGCTCAAGCCGTTGCCAAGTGCATTGACTCCTTGTTAGAGGAGGGCAAAGGGTCTCCTCAAGCTGCTCGACAATGACAAAAGGCATATGCTGACAAAACCTGCCGTGAGGTCTCGATTTACATCGGTGACAGAGTGCTCTGATTAATAAAGTTTAAGAATCTTTGGCTAAAGTCGCCAAGGGCGCAAGAAAACATACCAAATTGGATTGGGCCGTTTCCCATCATAACATGCATTGGGTCAGTGGCATACCGATTGCTGCTTCCGCTGCGGATAAAGATACATGACGTGTTTCATGTGAGCGTGTTGGCTCCATACACGGCAAAGGGAACCGTTCAGCCACCACATGCAGTCCTTGCTATCGATGGCCAATACGAGGTTCTTCGTCAACTCCAAGATCAAGAGCGTACACTCCGGTCGTGGGTTGTTGGGGAAACATTGTTCATTGGGCTGGGTGTGGACCTGAACATAACTCATGGGAGCCCAAATCTTGGTTGCCCATAGGGGTGGTCAACAATTACGGGAGTGAGTTGGCGGCTCGCACGGATCAAAGCGTGGCAGGGGGTACCACGCGAACGCTGAAAATGTGAAAATCATTCCCGCAGGGCGGCATTAATGATCTGCAACCATAGGAGGTTGGAGACGCCCAACATGGTTGTCGCGCGGACGCTCCAACCTGAAGAGGGAGGCCGCTATCCGTGCTGACCGACAAGCTGCACCTTAGATCCAAGTGCCTTGCGCGTGTTCATGCTTTAGTTGGTGATTGGAGATTGCTAGAATATCTTTCACAATATTGAAGCTTCACTACCCGATACTCCTATGTGTTATTCATGAATCGGAAAAGTTCATAACAAGTGGGGAGGAATGTAGCGGGAGGGCCGGTTCGGCCATCATAGCCCTTGCAACGAAGGGGGCTGGCCGGCGGCCAGTCCTTGTGAGCGAGGGCTGGCTGGCGGCCAGCCACGCGCTGGCTACCGGCCAGCTGGGATTGAGCCGTATGGGTGGCCGGCCGTCGGTCAGGTGACCAGCCGGCCACCTGTTGGCCAGCCCCAACAGCCGATCAAGCTGGTGGCTCGATCAGCAGCCGAGGAGACACCATGCCTCGCGAGCGAGGCTGGTTGCCCCGCACCCTCGCCCTCGCCAGTTGAGGTGAGACGGACAAGGTTAGGGGATAAGCAAGAGAGAGGGCAAGCGGCCCACACAAAACTCGGTGCGAAATTGTCTAGCGTACCTCGCACACGGAGATTTTGTACCGTTGCGTAAAAGAACATCAAAGTCACATATTAGCACAACTGCGACAGGTTTCTCTGTAAAACTCGTACAAACTCACGAGTTTGAGGTATAATCACCTTGTGTGGGTACCAAAACAAGGGGGTGAGGTATGAAATGGAAATGGGCCTCTGGAGACTCAAAATATTCATGTCTCCCTACTTAGGGTTGTTGATGACGATTGCTCTTCGGTACTGCAAGGGGGACAACCCCTCAATCGGATTGAGATTGCCTTACTATGAACCCTGGCAACGACGTTGAGCAAGGTCTAGAGCTAGAATAATTTCAACGATATAATCACCAGTAATCTTCTTAGACACCCTATTGATCTTTGAGTTCGACCATTAAGTTTTGCGCATGATGGAATCTTTTGTTTTGTCCATGGTCTTGCAGTCATTTTTTTTGTAGATGGTAACTTAGCATTTGTTTAACAAAAACAAATAAATGTATTTAAGGTATGTGATTTCCTTCATTTGCGTGTATAATCTTCTGTCAAACTATTCTAATGTCTCTCACTGACCAAAAATGTCTTCAAGTGCGGTGTTCCGGCTGTTGGTCTTGCCTATCCCGTGACTAAGAGTGATCTGTACTCCCTCTAACTTTGTTCTGGCTATCATTGGCTTGTTGTAGCATGCAAATGATGAGACTGTGGGTCATGGAGGGGTGTTTGTGTTTGTAGTTTATTTGGTGCCCCATCATACCTACAATGCCCTCTTGTCTTGCTCCACATGGTCGCTACATTACACATGTACAAGGGACTAAGTGACTGTGCTGGAGCTCTCTCTCACAAGATAGGAGAAGTTTGTGAAGGAGCTCATACACGATGCAAGAAATAGCACACACAACCAGTGTGTCCTATGGCCACATCATCTGTGTTGTCTCATGACTCTTGTTAGTGGTTTTAACTGTAGGGATCTCTAGATTTTTGGCGCTTAAGGATGCCTGAAATACATGCAAATTGTAAGGAGGTTTCTGGAATGTCTCATTTTGCTCATCAAGTTCTGATCATGAAGGAGTCCACATGGCTAGATTAATTGTGCGCCATGGTGAGTGGCCACCTTTGGTGTATGCCGGGGGGTCGCGCTCAATTCGTGGATAGCGGTGTGGCCTTGGCGTGCTGCACACTCGGTCAAGGGCCACGGTCACTTGCTCATGCTCAACCCTAGCTCACATTGCTCATGACAACCAACTCTTGAACGATTGTAAGTTTTATGAGCTTTTGAGCCACCGCGTGTGGCACGTGGGGGTTCTCCTATACTCCTGTCTATTCCATGGTCTTGTGAACTTAAAAATGAACCAAATTAGCCCTTTCTCTCAACTCGATGGAATGATTCAGCACCGTCTCCTCCATCGTTGAAAGATGTACGATTGTTTCTGTTTTGTATTTAGTTAAAAAAAAACATTTTTCAAGGCCATGCGTGTAACAGTTATCGCATCCTCTGAGGCCGGATTGAGCTCCATAACCAACAGGTATGCATGGGCTGACATCAGATTATGCAGACTCCACCTCATCTAAGTAGAACAATGGCGTAAACACATTTCATCTTTCTCTGAAGTAATCATTTCGTTGTCATAATCTTATGTGGTTGTTTTTGGGATGATTTCCACATTGCCTCTCGTTTGAATAATACTGAGTTGCTAACATTTGCCGATAACCTTGCACAACATGTTTCTACGGACCCACTAGAAAGTGTATGCTTTCAAAAAATTGTTATTGATACTGGATGTAAGTGAAATATAAAAGTTGCTTCAAGATGTATTCCATTAGGTGAATTTTTTTCTTCCTCTATTTTGTCACCCGCGATCCTCATACACCCTAGCCTTGAGACAATATGTTCCATTCACCACTACTATGGAACAATAAGCCATATTCACCCCTCTTTTGGATCAATAGGCCTCATCCGTCCCTACCACACAAAAAAATCCCCATTGGCCTCAACACCGTAGCCTCAGCACAGAAAGCCTCATCCGTCACTTGCACCTTAATCGAAGTTGAGCCTAAAAAAAACTGGAAAACAAGCCTAATGTACCCTATGCTGGAGGCAATGATGTACACCCCAAGGAATAGAACATTGCCTCCGCCACTATTCTCCAAACAAAAAATACTCGGCGTGGATAGAGGCTTGGGATGGGACATGTGAATGCACATGCCTGATTTGTTGTTCGGTTGGCGGCACATGACAAGTGCCCATGTTGAGTGAAGTTGTTTAAGTACTAAAAGCAGTATGTATCATAGTGCTCTAGGTTTTTGCATGAGACCGGTACGTACAAAAAACATATGTAATGGATGCGCGCACAATCAATTTCATCCTCCATCTGATACTCATGTGTACGTTTCAAACCATTTACCAACATTTCTCCTCTTGGACACAAGTGTCCTTTGCCACCTTTGGAGCATTGGGCAATGCCATCAGAGCCAGAGGTAGCTTTCCGATGAACTCATTGGAAAATCATCGTCCCGTCCCCTACCCCCATGGACCATGGTATTGCGGTGGCCGTGTGGGCGAAGAGAAAGTGTGCATGGGACATGATGAAGGCAAATCCACCCGATGACCCATACACCATCTGTTGATAGTTGGGCAAGCAGACATCCCATGCTCGCCCACTGTGCCCACCAGATTGGGAGCCATGGGTCTCTTCTTGGCCATTTTCTCGTTTGAAAATGTGTAGCTTGAGGACGAACGGCAATGCACTACATGGAGTAGGCTTTGTGACCATGCATATTGATGCCACTAGTAGCACTAATCATTGTTCACCAGACATTGTGGGCATAGTAGTATAGCTGATTTAGATCACAAAATGAATATAATACTAGGGATTCAATAACAACTGTTTGCTAAGTTATTAACTGCATGCCCTCCAATATGTATTATGTTCTTAGAAAATCACCATACTATACATGGTAGAATGGCATGTTCTGGGTACATACGTCTTTTTTTCCCCCATGATACTTCATTCACATAACCAATCATTACATACACAATGCAAAATGACATGTACAAAATATGCCATGTTTCAAGTGCATATTGTCCGGTCCATTAAGTGACCCAAAAATCATCTAGAACATGAACCATAGGTTGTGTGTATGCATAATGCTTAAACTGTGTTTGGGAGAACTGTTTTCTTGCATGAAGCCTCTTATATTATGTTCTTCTGTGATGACACACTAAATGGACTTCGTGGATGTATGTATGATAGGGAATCACATTGTTTATATGGAATGTATATGTTTGCAGTTTTTAAACTTGTTCATGCAAGTTCATTTCAGGCATCCTAGTTGTTTCTAGGCGGATACAATAAGTGTAGCTCATAGAATGAAACTCCATACTATATGCCCTGCAAAGAACACACCTTGTTTAAAAATATTCAAAGCATTAACACGGAAAGAGATCAGTTCAACTTGTTTATCAATAAAAATTTCATCACGAATGACTACAGATACCGAAGGTAGGATACGTGTAGTAACCAAACACTTATTGACTCAACCCCCAGAGGAAATCAAGAATGTCACACACTGGATACAGCCTCTCCCATGGCTGACAGGACTTTGAATTGTAGAACACGTCGGTCTCATTGTCACAGGCATGGCCACCATCTCTATCTTCAGGAGCCAACACCCTACTCTCCATTTCCCGGATTAGATGAGCCTGGCCCACTTATTGTATGCCTGACTCTTTGCCTAACCAGAAACTCCCCATTACGTCTTTCATACGTTGCGCTTGAATGGAGTATCTGTTCAAACTCCAAAGACCACCATGCTTCCTCATGCACAGAAGCAGAACCACGGGTCACGTAATGCACAAAAAGAAAGTGTCAAAACTGGAAATAGATGATAAAGACCAAATATGCTTACCTCACTCTTCCTCATCTGTATCTTCTTCATATGTTTCTTGCCACTCCTTCTCCTCCTCATCCAGCTGCACAGCGTGCTCATCTTGTGTGACAGTCTCACCAAAATCACCACCAAGAGGGGCGGAAGCACCAGAGGCATCACTCTCAAAACCCATCATCCTCATCATTGGATGCATCCCGAAGCGGCATCTCAGGGTCACTCTCCGTGTCATCTGCACCGTACTCACCAAGTGGTGGACCTCCACCTAGTGATGCACTTACACATGCTTCCAGTGCGGCTGTAGCACGCTGAGCAGCAACTACCAACATACGAGGCTGCTTCCTGTAGGGGCCTTAGTGCAGGAGGATTCTGGCACCATGTCTTTTTGTGATCCTTCTACCCACAGCGCGGGAAGATTTTTTTCTCGTGCCAGGTCTCCTGATCCTTCTGTGCACAGCGGGGTCGTCACTTGCCACGTCGTGATCCAGGCTGCTGCCAGGCCGGTTTAGCCCGCCTTATGTTTCTCACCATGGGAGACTGCATGAGGGTGGCATATGCACAACAGAACGTCATGCGGGTGAGGCCAGGTTCCGCCAGGTTCTCTGTTACATGCCGTTCAACAAAAGAAAATGCAGAGGCATGCTGAGAAGGTAGGTCATACGCTTTCCAATGGCCACAACCGCGTGACTCACATAGTTAGTCAGCCCTGTCATTTTGGCGGTGTAAGGTCCCTCTGCTGTGACTACGTACGCACATGCTCCCCGGAGACTGTGAAAGAGGTAGTCTGCATGTGCCAGCACCAACACGTCCTTGGATTTAGCCACCTGACTAAGATGTTTGTTGAACAATTGCTGTACAAACAGGTAAAATGACACAAAGTAGTAGTATGGGTACAAATACCGGTGTGTTGTGATGCGGGCGTTCCAACTCTCAGCCGCATTAGACTTTGTGTGCCCTCCTCTTTCCAGAGGGCAGTGGAGCTGAGTCCATCTTTCAAGTGGCACACCAGCGGCCACTACCCCTCGTCTTCCCCATCCCCCCCCTCCCTCCCAAACGGCTATGCCTAGGCAAAAGGAATCACTTGGCGCAGTGGTGATGTGTCCTTCTCCCATTTCTCCACATTTAACGCATGCCCATACTTCCAAGCCGAGTGTGCTACCATTTACTGTAGTTGCTGCGCACGTTCTCTCTTATGTGCCAGGCACAAAAGAAGTGCAAAAACTTGTCAAGTAATCTTGTAATACCTTCTCCCTGTCCATGATGATGGAAGAACCAGCCTCTACAGTAGTGGGATATGCAAGAGCAAGCTGAGTAGAGAAGAAAGTACATGTTTCCTTGTCCTGCGTAGGTGCCAGGGCCCAGGCCATCGGGATTGCATGGTTTTTAGCATCAAAGAATTGTGCGAGAAATAGAACCTGCTTGTGGCTGTTTTACAAGAATGTTGCATCTATGTTGAAAATTTGGTGGCTGTGCTGAAAGCCAGTTGTCGCTTCTCCAAGAGCCACGAATGCCAAGAGGAAGGCACATGCTTGTCCTAGAGGGCCAAGGTCTTTGTCCGCAGGTCAACACGAGTAAGCTACATGTAGAACGTGAAGATGACTGTGTCAAAAGAGAGAAAAGCAGCTGCGGCGGCCCAACAAAAACTGGAAAACCACATGTCCACGTACTCATCCACACATGCGGGAATGAGGCTCCAGATTTTACTCTTCCAGTCCATAAACTTCTCTTGGACCTATGACTTGGCACAGTAGAGGGTGTTGTTTGATTTGTTGATCCCGGTCCGTTCATGGAGCACCTGGTGTAGAGTCATGGTGGAAGCTGTGGGGTGCGCTGTAGACCCTCACCGATCTTGCCACCCTGCCTTTCAAGCCCACCAGATTCTCGCACCCAATGCGTGGCATGCATAGATGGCCTTCAGAATAGTGCAAAACAGTCACGTGTCCAAACCCGCTGGTAAAGTGGACGTGAAGCAACCAGGTGACATGGAAATAGGCCGGCTCACTATGGATCCACTTTAATCCAAAGGGTTGTCTACCATGTAGTCCTTGACAAAGGGATGTGTGGCATCCATGTACATGAACAAAATTCCCTCCTTTGGTTCTTTCTTCATATCCTTGCGCTTCTTGGAAGCGTGGCATGGCTTGTGGTCCAAACCACCTTCTCAAGACAAGACATGAGAGTGTACACAGACATTTGGGAAGCCAGCCGAGTTAGGTGTTGCATGGGGCGCTCTCTCGTCCACTCCCTCCAAGATGCAGGCCTTGGTAATGGCTTTCATGTTCCTCCATAGTGTGTTGTGTTGTCTATGCAAAACCGCATGAAGAACAGTTGTTGTACTTGTGTTCAACCTGACACACCTACTCTGTAGTTGTGTAACACAGTGGCTCGTTGGAGCACAGGATGGCTCATCCAAGGGTTGGTTTTGTGGGAGGGCGTCCCACTCATCCAACCAAAAATAAAACCATTCATTGTTCCAATCCTGATCCAACAAAAACATGACATCATCAAACTCGCCTAATGGGTCGTCTTGCGGAGGGTTTGGGTACAATCATGAATTATGACCGACTAAGGGGGCCGGATCGTTCTTGTCAGGAGTTGGTTGTGTAGCCCAATGTGATTCCTCTAGTTGAGAAGCCATCTAAAATGGTGGGCATTTCATCTACATTCTGGCATATAGTGTATCCCATCTATGTGCCTTATCACACATACGAATTTTTTCTACCACTTAGACCACCATACCATATTTCCATTGGACGCATCGTTAGCAGAGGCATGGTTGGTGGCACCCGCAACACCGTGAACAACACCGGACCTGGTGCTGGGCCACGGTCGAAGATGACGGGACATCACGTCCACCAGCCGGACTACCCTAGTATGGAGAAGCGTGTAGAGGTGTAGAAATCGTCCAAAAAAATGTATTTTTGACTTTGCATCCTCATACCCTTGCACATGTCCTTGGCAACTAGCACAAGTCTGACCGCCACATGCAAATGAGGTTGCTCATGATAGGCTCCCATGTCAGTTGCCACCATGCCTGTTGTCAAAGACTTCAGTGGCACAAATTCATTGGCCTGTCGTCATCAACCAAGCTTGCTTGGAAACCTCTTAGGTTCGGCAGCACATATGCATGCCACTGCACCTATGATAATGGGCACAAATCGTTAAAGGTGTGTTTTGATGTAAAAATGATAAACTTCACTTTCACAACAAACACATTTTGTTTTTTGCTATCTCAAATATAATGTAGCACACGCGAATTCAATGCATAGAAAATGAATTGTATACACCCATTTACACCATACAATGAATTCGTCAAACTATACGAGGATCATGTAAAAATGCAAATGTCTTCTTGGCGACTGACCTCCATGTTTGACACGCGCACATGCATGACCTGAGCATGGACAAAATGAATTGTGGAAACTATCAATAGGGTATAAATTATACCAATTTCTTTCGTTTGAGGAAGTAAACATTGTGTTTTCACATTGAGAGATGGACATGTGCGAGGAGCGGATGGAGCTTATTCTCCCGAGGCAGGGGTGAAAGGGGCTTATTGTTTGGAGGTAGGGCCGGATGAGGCTTATTGACCCGAGTCAAGGGCAAATGTGGCTTCTTGTTCTGCGGTAGGGGTGGATGGGGCTTACTATTCCAGGGGGAAATCAGGATTTTTCTCTGAAGGTGGGCTACATGGTCGTTTTGTCCTATTCTGTTTATCAACCCTTTCCCGTGGAATTGGTTCTTACTTGAGACCAGGTTTCACCCGTATGAGACTCTTTGTGGTGAGGCAGCACTTCTGGACATGTCTTATATGACAAGGGATTAGGAAAAAACTGAGCACGGAATAGCTGATGTATCAGAGCAAGCATGAACATAAGCATGAATCATCCACAAGTTGAAAATTGAAGTAGCTATATCCAACAACTTAAGAAAAACAAATCCATATCCACTACCATGGCCATTCCTGATCAACGGCATAAATTGCCAATCAAGCGAAGCGAGTGGGATGACGTGTCACTCCCCCCATCGCGAGAATCGCTATCAAGCGGTTAGCCTTTTTTGATTTTCAAGCCCCCATTTGTGGATTTGCCATTTTCTATGCTTGTGAGTGCGGTGCCTGCACAAACATAAAACCGTACATTTGTGAATTGGGATGTGCAAGCAAAAGAAATAGGGGCTAATCGCTTGATGTTTATTGAGCGAGAACGCCTTTGAATTCTTTTTGTGGAGAAGAAAACCCATTTTGATCCAGGAAAGTCGCTTTCAAGCCCTACCCCAAACTACACTCGGGGTTTTTGGGCTTCATTTCTGCGTGGCTCCGACTTGGCTCTTATGTCCCTGATGTACACGAGACACTGAAACTCACGAGTGTGCATTTCCGTTCTTACATTCATGGCCCAGCATGTGGTGAATTCAGGATTTTACGCCATTCGGCCAAGGGAATTAGGCCAAATGCCTCAACCTCTGGTGTTCCGTTCCAGACGTTTCTCACAACTTTGACCTCTTTCCCAAAAGGTCGACAAGTTCATTGTAAACAATATTGACGTTTCCATATCGTTCAATCCACTTCTCAACCATGCTTAACTTTTACAAAGAAACGTGGCAATATTCTCGAAGCCCTCCAACTTCCTAGCGGAGCTTCTCAAGTCCACCACTCACGGCGAGACCTCGCATCCTTCACTCGACTCGGACGTCGATGACCCAAGTTACCCCTGATTCTGATTTGTAGAATTCTGTGTACATGCTTAATTCACTCAACGCTTGTCGTCAAAGAACACTTACTACTCAATGCAAGATATCCATTTTTCTCAAACTTTCGAGTCTTTTTTTATCCCGCAACTCATCCATGTGAACCACCTACGTTCGCTCAGCGTAACACTTGGTATCAAAGTGCATTGGCACTGGAGGAACAACTGATGCATCAACAACCTAGCGACAACCTCACACAAGCCCTCAGTGCATCACCAGCATTCAGAAGATCGCAGATCTAATGAACACGGTGAACAAAGCGAGCGCAACCAGCAACAAACAACCTTTCCCACTCAGAACTTTGACGATTTCAGACCAGCAGCACATGAACAGGGACGCTCTCCAATCAAGCCAGATGGCAGCAGCAACATCGCGGCAAATGGTGCAGCACCGATGGACCTGGTGGCCATTCCGGAGACGCACCCCTCAGGCTCGGCAAACCCTTGGCCCACGTCGCAGCCCGTTCAAACGACACCTAGCACAATGGGAAGCACCGGTGGACAAGCACAAATCATCGAGGACCTGTACCAAACATTGCTGGAACTCAAGAGCCCCAACAACCATGTGCTTCAACGGCCCAACGTGCTGATGGAGGAGCTTCAAGTTTCTCATGCGCACGAGACAGTTTTCACCGAGAGAAGTTTATAACGCTTGAGTGAATCCTAGACTTGACCGGCGCTCCTTGAGCCGTTCAATCCCGTAAACTCCAAGGGATCAACAGTCAGCATGTTTTTGACGAGTTTGGAGGTGTACTTCAATGCTGCTAAGGTCAACAAGGACAAAAAGAAAAGTGACCTTGTGGACTCTAGTTTGCGTGACACGGCTTTGATTTGGTGGTCCGATCTCAAGACCATGCAAATGTAGTAAGAGACCGCGGAAGCTTAAATCCACGGATCTCGTGACTGTTCTCACATTTCCAACTGCATGAAAACTACCTCTCAAGTAGATGAATCCAACGTGGCACGTCTCTCTTATGCCACCGGAAGTGTTGAGCAACTAAATGTGCGCTGCACTCACTGGATTTGGAAAGACGAAGGAGAAGTCCGACGCATGGTACATATTCCCACGTCTACGTCAGCAGTCCAACGTGATAGAGTACACTCTGCGTTTCCATGAAATCATCACCGACAAGAACCTTGTCCCTTAAAAACCCTGTTTCTATTACAACGGCCTCAAACGGGACATTGGACGAGCAATCACCATCTTCAGCATCCAAGACGACCTTCTGCGAATGATCATAGCAGTTGACTGCATTGACGTCGCCGACTACAAAGTTTGGATAAAGGAAATCCAACGGATCGCAACCCAAAAGCTACAATCTTTATCGTGGCAGAGGGAAGTCGTAGTCGAAGTAAACATCGTCTCCAATGGAAATCGATGCTGTCAATGAGCGCGATCAATGGCTCTATTGGACTTGCGGAGAGCCTGGTCATATTTTGTGTGACTACCGAAGCGGCAATGACAAGCCAGGAAGGGGGGAAGTCGCAGGAAAAGAGTGAGGAGTCGAGAAATGGCAAAGGCCAAGAGTAGACAACGAGCTCCTGTCCGATCGAAAAAATCTAGAACGACCGATCGCCCATCCAAGCGGCTCACATCATCACAGACAAGGGTTTATGAGATCGCAAAGTTCGATGAGGGATATGAGGGCAACCAACCGGCGACGTTTCTACGAGTACAACTGAGGGATTGTAAAATTCACATAATTTTACCGGTACTATCGGACGGAGGAGATTCTCACAGTTTTGTTAGCAGCGACATGGTTGAGAGGTTGGATTTGCAAAACCAAACCAGGAGTGTTTGAAGGAAATCCGTCAACGGAAGACTGCAGATCCGTCAACTTTGCAAACCACTCCAGCTACAAATTGGAGATCTATGCGAAAGAAAGTATGGAGGACTTGCTTAATGAGCAACCACAAAACTATCATTGGGTAATGTTTTTAGTACCGCCACAATCCGCAGGTTGATTGGAGCAACGGAACAGTTTACATCAGCATTGATGGTAGGAAGCGGCACCTGCCTCTGGTCGAGAGACCCATGATGCAACGGCACTTGCGGGGAGCAGCAGAGGTGGAAGCAATAGAAGAAGTTGCGGTTGCCAGCCGATATCTTTGGATGTGGACAAGCGATACCTGAAACACGGAGCCTACGCGTGGCTAGTCCACGTGGAAACATGGGAAGCAGAACAAATCGTAGTTTCTGAAGTGACATGAATGGCCTTGACACCTGAGAAGTTTGCAACAATAGTGAAAGATTATGCAAATCTCGTCAAGGAGTTCAAAGGGGTAGTCCCGGAGCAACTCAAGTCGACCGAACTCTAGGACTTCCTGGATGAGATGCTCAAGCATGGGTTCATCCGACCCTCCACGTCACTCTACACAACACTATAACTTTTCACAAAGAAGAGAACAGGAGAAATCCGGATGTGTATGGAGTACTCAGTGTTGAACGACGTCACCACCAAGCACCGCTATCTCTTCCCGCGTGCAGACAAAGTTTTTGACCAACTCCATAGGGCCCAAATTTGTAGCATAATCAACCTGTGCAGCGATTCATCACATCTGAGTTTCTGGTTAGGACGTCAAGAAGACATAATACCATACCAGATACTGGGAATTTGAGTTCATGGTCGTGCCGTTTAACCTCACGATCACCACTACAACATTTATGGCGGCCGTGAACAAATTCTTTTTAACCGTACCGCAACGATTTTTTGCCATGTATCTTGACGAAATCCTGTTGTACAACCGCACCCCATAGGAGCACAATGGACTTCTCAGAAAAATTCTCAGTATTTTTCAAAGAGATGAATTCTTCAGAAAAATCATGATTAAGTTTTGGGCCACACCATTAGCGGCGAGGGAATCACCATGGACACAAAATAATGGAGGCGGTCGTTGATTGGGAAACATCCACAATTGTTTGGGACGTCCAGGTGTGATTGGATTTCTACAACTGCTACCATCGACACGTAAAGGACTATACCCAGGTATCAGTGCCTCTCTCCGATCTCACCCAGAAAGCCAGCGAGTGGGATTGGGGGGATAGCAAACAGGAAGTGTTAAACTGTTTGAGAAATGCTCTGACCTCGGTGTAAGCCTTGCGATTGGCAGATCCAATGATCGACTACATAATGGCCACTAATGCGTCTGATTGAGCCATTGGAGCCATTCTCCTCCAAGACAATGGCGGTGGAGAACCAGTCGCATATATGTCGAGAAAACTACAAGGACCAGAGCTGAACTACGCGGTGCACTTGAAGGAATTTCACACAGTCATGCATGCATTCATGACTTGGTGGTTCTAATTGGGATTCCATTGATGCATCGTTCGCACTAACCATTACGCCCGAAACCAACTCAAGACCCAGCCAAGTCTAAGCCATTCACAAACTCAATGGATGGAGTTCCTTGAGTCCAACTTCGACTGCAACATCGAGTACCAGCCTGAAAAAACAAATCCGGTGAATGCTCTAAGTTGGCGACCACGTGCAATGGCTGAGATCAGCACGTCACTCATCAAACGAAACTCGTATCTTGTGAGGTTGTCTGCAAAGGGTTACGAGGAGTTTGACCGGTACGACAAAACTAAGTATTGATTCGACGACCCCTATTCGTAACGACGATTCACTCGCCAGGTCGCCATTCCTCCAAACAAGGAATTGCGGCGGATGCAATTAGAGAAATGCCACAACACTAGTCCAGGTGGACACTTCAGCAAGGACAAGACGCTAGAAAGGTTGTCGAAGTATTACTGCTGGGACATGATGCAGACTAATGTGGCACCCTCCTACAAATCATCCGACACATGTCAGAGACTAAAATCTCGTTGCACGCGCCCACTTGGTCTATTTCAACCCTACTCGTTTTGACAAAAATGTGGGCCGACATCAACATAGAATTTGTGACAGGACTGCAAGCCACTCCTAAGGGATATTAGGCCATCCTCGTCTTGGTGGACAGATTTTCTAACATGTTGTACTTCGTCCGGACAATGACCACCGTCAACGTAGAAGGAACACCACGGCTGTTTCTAAATTTGATCGTACAACTGCACGGATTGCCATGTACCATTGTCAACGACAGAGACGGCCGCTTCGCTAGCTGTTTTTGGGACAAACCGATGACATGCTGCGGGAGTCGGATCTAGCTATCAATGTCGTTCCATCCTTTGACCGATGGACAAACCGAACAAACCAATCAGACACTTGAACAACTTCTCTGAACTTTATGAGAGCTACATGGCAAAACGATCGACCGCCAAACTCGAATACAAAATCTACCACTTCCACCGTAAATGGCAAGACACCTTTCTAGATGTTGTACAAAAAACTTCCCACCAAACGCCTGGATTGCAGAGTCAGAGTAACATTCCCGTTGTTTATATTCACTGCTGGGAATTCACAAGCATCTAGGAGGAAACGTGGTAGACCCTTGAGAAGATAAAAGCCGCTATGAAGCAGGCAGCCGGTTGACATCGCGACGATGATGTGTTCAGCGCTGGCGATTGCATCTTCCCCCGCTATGCAAGTAATAGCTCCAAGGAAAGCACTTCGCATAGCTCAAACCTTGCTTGCTGGGACCGCTTGGGATTGAGGGCATGCAAACTCCCATCTTCGATCAACTTTGCCTACTTGAAAGCATGGCAATTCATCTTGTCTCCCACATCAGCAAGCTCAAGTGAGACCGGGTTCCCAGCACAAACTTCTCAAGCCGAGCCGTCGCACCCCCACCTCCTGTACAAGTGGACTTGGATATAGAGTATGCCATTGAAGGCATCATCGGACATGGACGCTGTGAAGAAAAGACCAGTTATTTCGTCAAGTGGCAGGGCTACGACACCGTGCACGATAGATGGTAGCCCTACAATAACCTCTGAGATGAGATTATCTATCACTCTCTTACACACTCACTCTCACTCTTACTCTCGCTCTTACCATCGCTCTGATTCTCACTCACTGTCACTGTCATTGCCACTGCCACTGTCGGACTAAAACTCACACTCACAATCACGATCACTCTCACTCTTGCACATGCACACGTACACCCACCCATACACACACACACACACACACACACACACACACTCACACACACACAGGTTGAAAGAGATAGAGAGAGAGAGAGGGAGAGAGAGAGAGAGAGAGAGAGAGAGTGAGAGTGTGAAAGTGTTTGTGAGAGTGAGAAAGTGTGTGTGT